>JAJONY010078511.1:0-24233 GCA_029582405.1 Solanum gandarillasii | reverse complement strand
TCAACAACACAACAACAATATCATATTCATTGACACTTTACTCTCAAAGCATCCTTAAAGTATTTACATAAATTTCATAAAGACATGCATAATCTCATACTTTTCCCTTTCAAGGTTCAAAGCCTACTTTCAATTACCAAATCTAGAATTCAAGCATTAGATAGGGATTTCATCATAAATTCATCTGATTCTATCACTTCATGCATTAGTTCATAAAAATCCTCTTTCATCAACAAAGACCTACATAATATCATCATAATTGAGAAATATGGGATTTACATGGGTTCATGGGGAAACATCATAAAAATCATAAGGATTCATCAATTCATGCTTAATATAACATAATTCAATCATTTAAATTAACTTTGAAGAGAACTCATGATAATTGAAGAAAACTCTAACAATTGGGAATTTCTACCATTTTGAAATTGGAGATGTTTTAGGGAACTCCATGGATGAACACTACTAAAAAAACTGTTAAAAGAGACCTAAAAAAGAGACCTCATGAGGACTCTTTTCCAAAAAAAGAGACCAAAAAAGAGACCTCAACGGTAGGTCACTATAATGTAGGTGGCTTTTTCGTAGAGACGTCATGAAGTCGCAAAATAGAGACCTCACGAAGTCTCCAATTTTTTTCCCCAAAATTTCTAAAAAGGGACCACATGTGGTAGCTAATTTATTATTATTATTATTTATTTTTTTAATAAAAGAGGCCGCATGAGGTCACTATTTTATTATTTATTTTTATTTTATATTTACAGATAGAGACTTCATGAGGTCTCTATACTACTTATTTACATTCCTAAATAGAGAACTCATGAGGTCTCTTTTATTAAAACACAAAAATAAATAAGCGACCTCCCTGTCACATTATTTGAAAATAAAATTGTTGAAAGGAGACCTGTGAGGTCTCTTTACTACATTTCTAAAAATTAAATTGCAGAAAAGAGGCCTCATGAGGTCTCCCCTTAGCAATTTCTGAAAAATAAAATGCAGTAAAGTGACCTGATGAGGTCTCTTTTCTAGAAAAAAAAATTGGCAGCTTATTACTGCTTTTGCAGCTGCCCACCTGTCATTTTAATTCAATATATATTTTAATTAGCCAAATCAAGCTCAAAGAGCTGCCAACAATCGATCAATACAACAAAATACATTTACTAAATATTATGTTACAACTTAAAGTAATTCAAATTCGAAAGAATAAAACATAAAAGTCAAAGTTATATAATAGGATTTCAAAGATATCTAACATTAACTAAACACATAATAAGTCTCCTAAAACAACCTTAAAGTAACAACTTTAGACTATATCTAATACAACTCTAATCTTCAATAATGCGGCAGTGAGTTTTCCACATCTTCCTCGTCATCTTCCTCACTACTAGACTCCTCGATCAAATCTCTTTGTTGACCATATGCTGGAGGTTGAGATTGAGAAGGTCGAGGACGGAAAGGGACATCACTGGGACAAGGGGGAATCCCTCCCGAAGCAAGTAATGCATCAAATTGAGCCTTAAGACCCGCAAAATCTATGTCCCTCCTCCTTTCCCTAACCTGCGATGCTTCAACTTGACTAGATAGCTCAGCTATCGTCTGCTTCAAATCCAGATTAGTCTTCCTCAATTCATCATCATGGGAACTATATAGGCCTTCTAGCTCAGAATGATATTCACGAAAGGCCCGTTGCGGCATGCCATAAGCATATCCATATCTACTCGGACCACCAACCAAGTCTAGCCAAATTCTCTCAGCCTGCTCTTGGCTAAGTGACATGCCTTGGTTATCTTCTGGTAGAGTCTGGCGGAAATCCTCCAAGGCTTGAAGATATTGATTCTGAATTGAACGGTAAGAATGTTAGAATATAAATTTAGAAAATAAAGTAATTATTATTTCAAATTAGAGGCTTACATAGGTCAGTTGAGCTCGTGGCTCAACCCAAATGTCTGGATCTCCAGGATTTTTCTTCTTCCTTGTGTGTGTAGCCTTGAATGCTTCAGCCTGAGTTACAGACCTCCCTAGTTCCTTTTCCTACAAATGAAACTAATTAAGTTATAATCAATAGTAATTGAATATTAATACCTACAACGTATATGAATTAAGAAAAATGACGAGTTTTTGGCTAAAAACATCATTGAACTATATTCTAAACTTAAAGTACATCCTTTTACTGTCACGGTTAATAGATAACATCCTTCAAATATATAAACATTAAAAAATTCTATCCATTATTTAAGACAGTTAAAAATCTAATAGAGCGGGTGAAATTCACTAAAAAAATCTTCAGATTTGAACACTTCATTGACACCCACATTCTCTCATTTCTCTGAAAAATTAATTTTAACTTTCATTAGTTAAAGTGTGCTTCATTTTCCATACCCACCATCCTAGCAGAAGATGTGGAGGAGCATCACTCTATTGTTACTATAGTTAAAAAGAGGGTCCTTTAACTGAACCTCCACCTGAACCAACAATTCTTCTTGAAGCTCAACATGTGTCACTTACTCTTGTTGAGAAAGATGCTACTAAACTTGACAAATTTAAACTCGTTGAAATGGAAATGATTCCTCCATCTTTGATTTCATTTTAATAAGAAAGCAATAAATTTCCAGATCTATATGATTACGAGGGAAAGGCACTTGAAGAACTTAAATTTATTGTTCAAGAAGCTATTAAAAATCAGACCTTTACTATTGGAACAACAACAACAACAGATTTGCCTCAGAAAATATCCATCTGGGGAGTGCCACTAATGAAAGATTTATATGAGTGTTGTCATTTTGTTCAAGTTTATTAGAGCTGGAGATTTTAAGGTTGAGGAGTAATTTGCTATTTTAAAGAAAGACGAAGTGTTCAGATTTAGAAAAGATCTATATTGTAGCTACTAGTTTGCCAATTTAAGAAGGAAGAAGATTGACTATGACACATACCAGTTTTCTCCTCACATTTCCTTGACTTTGTGCCCCGCTTGTGTGTAGAGAACCACCCTTAGTAGATGATCTGGCCTTCTTGCCGATCTCGCTCATCTGCTTGAACCTTGCATCCGTCTCCCAATGTTCAACTAACTTTTCCCAATCCTCAGATAGAATCCATCGAGGCTTCTTATCTTTTTTACGAGCTTTCAGAAACAAACTGGCTAGTAGACGCCCAGCTTTCTTGTGAAAGTTCGCACAAATTTGAGTCTCATGTTCCGGACACCAAGCACACTTTTTCTGCAATTACAAGATACATTGTTTTTTATTAATAAACATTATTGAAGACAAGTATTTAAATAGAGTTAAAGCAATAAATTTTAATATACCCTAAACTCTAAAAAAATTTGTCTCCTGAGATCAGCTGGCATCTTGCCCCAACTCGAAAATGAACCTCTATAAAGATCTTTGATGGTCCGAGAAATGATCCTCACAGCATCATCTGGATTAAAACTGTAATAAAAGTTTATACACGTATAGGTTAAAATGAAGACAATTAAGAGATAATCATAAACTAAAATTATTTCATAAGAAAATATATCATACGTATAGCCATCAGGCTCGATGACAAGTCTGTTGTATATATCCCTCACGCCAACTTGTGTATGGACCTGATCATGTGTGGCTGATTGATTCGTGATAGGAGTGTCAGGACTGGTGCCTCGAATGTGAAGACTAGACATCCCAAGATTTGAAATAGATGTTGATGAAGGTTGTGAGTCTGTAGGGGTGTGATTAACTGTGCGAGAGACACTAGACGTCGGTCGCTGAGACTCAGGAGGCAAATGAGTGTATCCAAGTGGGGTAGCATATCCTGATGTGGGCATCATCACAGGCGCCTGGGGGGGCTGCTGAGTATATTCCAATGGTGGATGCATATAGGTCGATGGAGGATGAATCTGTGGAGGCAACTGGATATGAGACCTGGTCTGCCTAGAATTGCAATGTACCGGAGTGTCTCGTGGTGGGAGAGATGGTGTGGAGTCTGATCTGATATGTATCTCTGTCGATCGCCTACTAATCATGCTATCTTTTTTCTTCTTCTTTTTAGGGGCATTATCAATAGCTTTATTCTTCCCACCACCTGCCATCTAAGTAACAAAAGCATTTCAAGTCAGTAAGCATGATATAGAGACAACTATACATCAAATATTTTCTGGTTCATGTTTCTTCAGAAGAATAGCATAACAGTCATTCTGTACTTTAAATTTCACTAGATTAAACACTTCAAATTGGTGTGCTTTAGGGAATCTAGAAAAGGATCTCTACAACATAAAAAGTGCTCGAAAACACAACATCAGTAGGTTTATCAATATAATAGTATAACTAGATTTTCGAAATGTGGATCAGACAATTGATCAATAAACTGAATCTCTGGTCTCTTAAATCAGTAGGTCAGATTGTCTAATGCAAGAGATATTTATGATCATCTAGTTTGTATTGTCATATTATGACAAATTTGAGTTTAATTCATCTCTGTTTCAAGATTTATGCTACAGACAATCAAAAATTACCATATATATGATTTTCCTCCACGCCTAAGAAGATATCAACATGGACTTGTCAAATTGCAACTCAAAAGGAAAACAAAAAATTGGTGAAGATAAACCACAAGTCAAATTATATTGAATGTAATTAAAATGAAGTTCAAGAAAATAAAGTTGTATGAAAATCTAAATATAAAAAATTCAACATAGTAATTGCTATTCCTCCTCATCCTCATTCTCTTCTTCTGACCATTCTTCCTCTTCTGTCCATTCTTCTTCATCTGGACATTCTTCCTCATCTATTGATTCATTCGCCCCTTCATCTGTTAGTTCTTCTATCTCAACCTCTTCTAATATGTGTTCAGGATGCTCTAAATCATTTTCTAACTCAGCATCCACTGTATGGTGAACACTTGATATGTCATCATCCTGGTATGCAACATCCAAAACGTTTTCAACTTCTACACGCCCCATGGGTTTGGTTTTAATTACCACCCACCATTCTGATTTATCTGGACGCAAGGGATAAGGAGCATAGTACACTTGTTTAACATTTTGCGCGATGATGAAAGGATCATATGCCCCATACTCTCTTGTGTGTCTTACTTCGATGATATTATATTGTTTGATTTCTCTCGTACCTCTTTTAGGGGTTGGATCAAACCACTTGCATCGAAACAATACAATTTTTTTTTCTGGCCAACCAGAGTACTCCATTTCTAAAATCTCCTTGAGTACTCCATAATAATCAACTCCATCCTGATTTCCATCACCACCTTTCACCCAAACTCCACTATTGTTAGTTTTTTTATGTTTGGAGCATTCTTCAGTATTGAATTTAAAACCATTTACAAAATACTTGTCCATTGAATAAATCTTAATGGGTCCCCAAGATAGATCCTTCAAAAATTGGTTGAATTGACCATTATTTGTGTCATAAACCTATAAATATTTGAGAAGCAGGAAATTGTCATCAATAAAATATAAATCTTTAAAATAATTATAGCATTATGAAAATATTATAAGACTTACATATTTTTTAAACCATGTTGAAAAACACTCAAATACTTTATTATTGCCATATAAATGCACGAAGTAGCTGTCAAAGAGGATGAATATTGAGTTAGTTATTTTGCCTTGTAATTACATATTTAGTGCAAACTAATAACAACTTACTCAAGAAATGGTTTAACTTGTGGGCAATTCAACAAGACATGTGTCGATGCAGACTTAAACTCCATTGCATTAAGATCCCTCCTTGTACGTTTTTTTGAACCTTTGCCTGGTTGATTGAAGATTGATAGTGGCTTTGCAAAAGGATTAGACTCACCACCATCGTCATGACGATTGGGTCTATTTCGCAAGCATGGCACATCAATATCAAAGTAATAAGAACCAAAATGAGTTATTTCCCTAGCAAGATAGGCTTCAACCATTGCGCCTTCAAGTCTATGTTTTTGCTTCATACCCCGTTTAGACTTGCCAATAGTTCTACATAATATTATATTATGATTAATTTTAAAAAAATATTATTAAATAGAAAAATATTAAGAGTTAAACACTTACCTCTCATATGGATACATCCATCTATATTGAACCGGGCCTCCGAGACGAGCTTCGTGCACTAGATGCACAGGAAGATGCTCCATAACATCCCAAAATCCAGGTGGAAGAATCTTCTCGAGCTTATTTGTAATTATAGGAATATTTCGTTCCATCTGAACTAGGTTGTCTTCTCTCAAAGTATTAGAACACAAGTCTTTGAAGAACAAACTAATTTCAGTCATAGGTTTCCAAATTCTATCAGGCAAGCCACTAAATGCAATGGGGAGTAATGTTTCCATGAAGACGTGACAATCATGACTTTTCATACCATGTAACTTTCCATGCTCCATATCGACACGTTTCCCCAAATTTGAAGCATGTCCATCAGGCATCTTAAGTTGCTCGACCCATTCACATATTTTACGCTTTTGATCCATTGTAAATGAATAACTAGCCTTAGGCTTGAAGAACTTGTTGTTCTGTTTCTCTTGCAACCATAACTCTTTTCTCCTACAGTATTCTGGTAAGTCCATTCTAGCTTTAACATTATCTTTTGTCTTGCCAGTGATATCCATTACTGTGTTAAATAAATTATCAAAGTAATTTTTTTCGATATGCATGACATCAAGATTATGTCGAAGAAGATTATCCTTCCAATATGGTAACTGCCAAAATATACTCTGTTTTGTCCAGTTATGAGCAACACCATACCCATCAAATTTGTACGGTTGTTCTTCTGTAACCTTTGGAAGGTGTTGAACCCTCTCCCAAACTTGTTCTCCAGACAATATTGGAGGTGGACATCCTCTTTCGACAGTATTCTTTTTGAATGCATTTTTCATACTCCTAAACTCATGATCCATTGGCAAGAATTGACGATGACAGTCAAACCAAGAGTTTTTCCGACCATGCTTTAAAGTGAATGATTTAGTATTTTCCATACAGTAAGGACAAGCTAACTTTCCAGCTGTCATCCATCCTGACAACATTCCGTACGCAGGAAAATCATTAATAGTCCACATTAAGGAAGCCCGCAATTTAAAATTTTGCTTAAGAGACACATCAAATGTTTCAACCCCTTGAATCCACAATTGTTTCAATTCATCTATCAAAGGTTGCAAGTACACATCAATCAAGACTTTTGGATTGCGGGGGCCGGGAATGACACAATTTAGAAATATATATGGACTGGTATTACACAACTCAGGTGGAAGATTATACGGTGTTAAAAATACAGGCCAACAAGAATAAGGTGTAGCAGAAACAGAATGTGGAGTGAATCCATCTGAACATAAACCCAATCTAATGTTTCGTGGTTCTGCTGCGAAATCGGGATAAGTTCTATCAAAATGCTTCCAGGCCTCTCCATCGGATGGATGACACATAATACCAGGTGGTCTTCTATTTTCATGGTGCCATCTCATATGAGGAGCAGAGCTATTTGATGCATACAACCTCTTTAACCTTGGTATAAGAGGTAAGTAATGCATCGCCTTAACAGCAACTTTCTTCCCACTAGGAGCAAACTTATAACTAGATTTTCCACAAAACTTACACGATTCTAGATCAATATCATCCTTATAGTATAACATGCAACCATTTTCACAACAATGGATTCTCATCGATGACAGTCCTAATTTTGACACCAACCTCTTTGCCCTGTAGAAATTATCGGGTATCTCTAGTTTTGGGTCAACTAAATCATGCATCAGGTCAATAACAGAGTCCATTGCCCCTTGAGAAACATTCCAATCTGATTTGATACTTAATAACCTAAGAGCAATAGACAACTGGGAGTGAGGACTCCCCTCATATAAAGGCCGACTAGCAGCTTCCAATTGTTCAAAGAAAATTCTACATTCAGCATTGGGAGCTTCTTCAACATTATTACCAAATTCAAAATCAGAATGCACCCCATACGCATCTTGAACCATTTCGTTCATTCTATAATTTTGTGTATTAGATTTCGCCTTAGTACTAGTTTCACCAACAACATAGTGTTGAAATACATCAAAACTATTATCAATTTCTCCATGACTAGTCCACACTGTGTATTCTTTTTTAAACCCATTTCGATAGAGATGAAGCTCAACAATATCTGGTTTTTCATAATTCATACATTGACATTTGTTACAAGGACACTTAACCAAACCATTACGTTGAAAAGGTTCTAGTGTCTTTGCATACTCCATAAACCCAGCAACACCTTCTACAAATTCAGGCCTCAACCCCATTCGACCAAAATTAGTCATATTATACATCCAACTACGATCCATCTACACAAAGATCACAAAATTTGAATTTGTTAAACATTAAATTAAGTAATAATTTACAATCCTAGAAAACAAATTGTAACATTCAACTTAAGCATTTACAATCCTAAAGTCATCATACTTTGCATCACTAGAGAGTCATAACCTCTATATTTGAGTGTTACACAAATTAGTTGTTCACTTATTTCCAAACCAAAAGGAAAAAAGTCACTTTTTGTTTCTTTTCTTGAACTTATTTGGTTATCTATGGAAATCTGTCTTTAGGAACTTATAAAAAAGAGACGGACAGAAAATTGAGTTGCAATTATTCACAATATCCAACAACCAATTCAGATTTTAAGATCATTTGACTAATTTTAGCTCTAGTAAAATATGTCATCAAATACGAAAAATAAAACTAATGGGTGTCCAAGAAAATCATGTGCAACCCTGAAGTTTTTAGTTGGACATTCAGAACTAAATAGACAAGCCAAAAGTTAGCCACTTTGATAAAAAAGATAACAAGAAACACTAACCAACAGTAGAATATATGTATACGTCAAGGCAAATAAATTTTTTCTTTTCCTAGTAAATCTTAAAAACCATAAACAAAATCATAAGCTACAGTCCCATGTATAATATTCTCACTAATTGGTGGTATTGTTACAATACATTCAACTCTTTTGATTTTACTTCTTATTTTAGTCCAAAATATCTTATAAAGAAGCAAAGAAAAATATAAGAAGAGAACAAGAAACAATGTAAAACAATAATTATTTATGCCTATAAGAAATTCTATAGAATATCATTCATGGTACAGAAGCAACACTAGATTACATTGCTTCAACATTTTCCTACTATTTATGGTGGTCCTTGATTCTCTCATTAACCAGACATAATCATTCTTGTGTATTGCACTTGCTGGATAACCCTCAAACAATTCAAAAGACCACTTCTTATACATTTATTAGTATTGGTTGTATGCTTCTGGAAATTACTTTTAGACTAGTTAATATAATTTAGATCCTTGAGGGTCTACATGCATAATCCTATTGTCCTTTGAGAATATCTAAAAGACTAAAGTTTAGGACCCTTAAAAGTTACCCTTATCTCAAAAAAAACTAAAGTTTAGGACCCTTAGATTTGGAAGTGCCCTTACCCATCCTTTAAACCATCTTGACAAGTCAGTTCAGTTGCACCTACTGCAGCTATAGTAGTAAATTATATTATGATTTAACAGGGAAAAAACAAAAGAACCTTTAATGACATGAAGCAAATATATACATCATCTATACTCAGAATTTACCAAATCTTTTTATATTTGAATCTGCAATCATTCCCTGAACTAAAATTACGCACATGGCTTCCATCCTACCACTCCCGTTCTTCCTCAAACTCGAGATAAGAAGTGTATTTCACATGTGTTAATATTCAGAGGGAAAGTCTACCCTTTTGTCTTGTCTTGTATAACTCAAGGTGTAATATAATCAGAAATTCCATTAGAAGAACACATCAATCAACCACAATACAATTCCAAATTAATTGTGGTCTTCAAAGGTGTATCATAATTAGACTATACACCAGCCATGAAACCCCATTCCATATACAATGTTGCGATCGTGAAATCATGATTCTAAAAGTTGGATTGAATATCAGCAAGCATTACACCTTAACTAGCTACACTGCTCACAACTTCTCAAATTAAAAAATTAAAAGCTTCAAAATTACCTGTTCAAAAATTCGACGACAGGAACTACGGCTTCAAAAGGTGAGTGAGTTGCCGGAGGCTCAACAGAGATGGAATTCCGTCTCTGAAGCTGTACAATCGTTGTGAAGAAAAGGGATCAGAAAGAGACAAGTTAGGGCTTTTCAGGTGAAATCAAACGTGGGAAAGAGACGTGCTAAGTTAATTAAAAAATAAATGTCTCTTATTTTATTTTATTTTTCCTTTTTTTAGTCAAATTTGGTCAGTAATATTATATTATTTAAAATAAGAGACATCAAATTTGGTCAATAATATTTTTAAATAAGAGACCTCATAAGGTCTCTTATTTAAAAATATTATTGACAACATTTGACCCAAAAAAGGAGAACTCACAAAGTTTTTAAAATTTATTTTTTATTTTTTATTTTCGTAGGCACAGTAGCAACCAAATTAAATTTTAAAATAAGCGATCTATACTAATTTATTTATATATATATATATACTCAACCTCATGAGGTCTCTTATTTAAAAAATAAAATCAAAAAAATTATAGATGCAATTAGTGACCTCATGAGGTCTCTTTTTAGCGACCTACTTTTGAGGTCTCAATTTTTAGGTCTCTTTTATCAGTTTTTTTAGTAGTGATATATATATATATATATATATATATATATATATAACTGAATAAAGTATATTGAACAATGATATAATCTAAACCTGATAAATAAGGGTTAGGTATTTGGTTAAGGGTTTTAAGGTTATGGTTTAGAGCTTAAGTTTTTATAGGATTTTTTTAGGCAAAGAGGTTTTTTCGTTTCAGGATTTTTAAAGATTATTTAGGATCATTATTGTTTTTATGGTTTCGGGGTTCTTAGGTCTTAGTGTTTTAGATTAAGAAATATTTTTAGGGTTTTTATGGCTTGTTTTAGGGATTTTTAGTTTAGGATTTTAAAAGGTTTTTAGGGGTTCCCAAAGGTGTTTCTTTTTTTTTAGAGTATTTAAGGTTTCAGAGGGTTTAGGGTATTATGGTTTATTAGGTATAAGAATTCTTAGGGTTTAAGGTTTAGGGCTTAAGTTTTTGTAGAATTTTTTTAGGTATAGGGTTCTAAACGGTTTTTTCAAGATTTTAAGATTTTTTTTACAGTTTAAAGGTTCTTAGGGGTTAAGATTTCTTTGGTTTTAGGGTTTAGCATTTCTTTTAAATGATTTTTAGGGTAAATTATGGTGTCGGGCTTTGTGTTTCTTAGATTTTTTAGGTTTACGGTTTTTAAGGGGGTTCTAAAAGAGGTTTTTTTTTTTTTTAGACTATGTATGGTTTAGGGTTTAGTATCTTGGGTATTAGGATTTATAAGGGTTTAAGGTTTACAGTTTCCTAGGGTTTACAATTTAGTGTTTCTGCGAGTTTTTTAGCGTATGTTCTATTTCTTGGTTTAGGGCTTAAGGTTTTAGGTTTAAATATTTTGATTGAGTTTTTTTCAGGTTTATAAGTGCTTAGGATTTTCTTAAGGGATTATTTAGGTTTAGGGTTTTGTAAAGTTTTAAGGGTTTTTTTTATGGTTTCTTTATGTTTAGGGATAAGGCCAAAGGTTTAGGGTTAAGGGTTTAGGCCCTAAGGTACTATGGTTTAAGGTTTAGGGTTTAGGATTTCGGATTTTGGATTAAGGGTTATTTTAGGTTTTATGATTTTTTTTAGGATTATTATTTTTATCATTAGGGTTTCCTAGGGTTTATTAAGATTTTGGATTTCTTAATATTGATGGTTACTTAGGATTTAGGGCATAAGATTTTAAGTTTAGGATTTTTTTAGGGCTTAATGTTTTAAAGGGATTTATTGTGTTTTTTGGGGTATTATATTTCTAGGGCTTAGAGTTTCTTAGTGTTTCATAAGGTTTGGGGTTTAGGGTTGCCCTATGGTTTAGAGTTAAGGATTTAGAGTTTCTTAGTTATAAGATTTAGCGTTGAGGACTTCTTAGGGTTTGGTTTTTTGAATGGTTTAGGGTTTTTGCTTATGATTTTCTAGGGTTTATTAGGTTTAGAGGAATTTTTAGGTTCAGGGTTTTAAAGGGTTTTTAGGATTTTAATGGTTGTTTACGATTAAAGGGTTCTTAGGGATTAGGGTTTTTATAGTATAGGATTTTTTTTATTTCTATGTTTTAAGGTTTCTTTGGATTTAGCCCTAAGGTTTAGAGTGAAGGATTTTGGATTTCTTTGGGTATAGAGTCTCTTAGGATTTAGGGTTTTAGGTCTAGGTTTATTATTAAGGGTTTGTAAGGTTAAAAGTTTAGGGCTTAAACTTTTGTTAAATTTTTTAGGTTTAGAGTCTTTTTAGGTTTAGGGTTTTAAAAGGTTTTTTTCAAGACTTTTAATAATTTTTTACGGTTTAGGGGTTCTTAGAGCTTAGGGTATAGGACTTATGATTTAGAGTTTTTTAGGGGTTTCAGATTTAATAGGTTTAGGCTTTTTAAAGGTTTTTTAAGGTGTTGATCTAATATGCTTATGATATGCCAACTCAAGGTTAGCTTGGGGTCACTCGTGATCCTAGATCCCGTGTTACGTCAAGGGGGTAACCTCGGGGATTAACAAAAACTATGTCTGAATAAGCCTCTAACTAGAGATGTTGGGACATGTCCCCAACTAACTCTAGCAAAACTGAAACTAAAATGAAAGACTGAATATAAAATATGTCAATCATCCTTGAGAACGAGGCCTCACCATTGATATCGCAAAACACGGATCGAGAACCGATTGCCACGTGATCTGAATGTTGAGAACCCTGAACCTACATCACGAGAAGATGTAGCGTAGAGTATGTGTCAGTACTTGAAAGGTACTAAACATTCATGATAGGATAAAGCTGAACATATATATATATATATATATATATATATATATATATATAACTGAATAAAGCACATATTAAACAATGATATAATCTAAACATGATAAATAAGGGTTAGGTATTTGGTTAAGGGTTTTAAGGTTATGGTTTAGAGCTTAAGTTTTTGTAGGATTTTTTTAGGCTAAGAGGTTTTTTATATTCAGGATTTTTAAAGATTATTTAGGATCATTATTGTTTTTATGGTTTCGGGGATTTTACGGCTAAGTGTTTTAGATTGAGAAATATTTTTAGGGTTTTTATGGCTTGTTTTAGGGATTTTTAGTTTAGGATTTTAAAAGGTTTTTAGGGGTTCCCAAAGGTGTTTCTTTATTTTAGAGTATTTAAGGTTTCAGAGGGTTTAGGGTATTATGGTTTATTAGATATAAGAATTCTTAGGGTTTAAGGTTTAGGGCTTAAGTTTTTGTAGAATTTTTTTTAGGTTTAGGGTTCTAAATGGTTTTTTCAAGATTTTAAGATTTTTTTTACAGTTTAGGGGTTCTTAGGGGTTAAGATTTCTTTGGTTTTAGAGTTTAGCATTTCTTTTAAATGATTTTTAGGGTAAATTATGGTGTAGGACTTTGTGTTTCTTAGATTTTTTAGGTTTACGTTTTTTAAGGGGGTTCTAAAAGAGGTTTTTTTTTTAGACTGTGTAGGGTTTAGGGTTTATTATCTTGGGTATTAGAATTTATAAGGGTTTAAGGTTTAGAGTTTCCTAGGGTTTACACTTTAGTCTTTCTGCGAGTTTTTTAGCGTATGTTCTATTTCTTGGTTTAGGGCTTAAGGTTTTAGGTTTAAAGATTTTGAATGAGTTTTTTTCAGGTTTATAAGTGATTATGATTTTTTTAAGGGTTTTTTTAGGTTTAGGGTTTGGTAAACTTTTAAGGGTTTTTTTTATGGTTTCTTTATGTTTAGGGATAGGGCCAAAGGTTAAGGGTTTAGGCCCTAAGGTACTATGGTTTAAGGTTTAGGGTTTAGGATTTCAGATTATGGGTTAAAGTTTTTTTTAAGTTTTATGATTTTTTTTAGAATTATTATTCTTATCATTAGGGTTTTTAAACGTTTTTAGGGTTTCTTAGGGTTTATTAAGATTTTGGATTTCTTAAGATTGTGGGTTACTTAGGATTTAGGGCATAAGATTTTAAGTTTAGGATTTTTTTAGGGCTTAAGGTTTTAAAGGGATTTATTGTGTTTTTTGGGGTATTATAGTTCTAGGGCTTAGAGTTTCTTAGTGTTTCATAAGGTTTGAGGTTTAGGGTTGCCCTATGGTTTAGAGTTAAGGATTTAGAGTTTCTTAGTTATAAGATTTAGCGTTGAGGATTTCTTAGGGTTTGGTTTTTTGAATGGTTTAGGGTTTTTGCTTATGATTTTCTAGGGTTTATTAGGTTTAAAGGAATTTTTAGGTTCAGGGTTTTAAAGGGTTTTTAGGAATTTAATGGTTGTATACGATTAAAGGGTTCGTAGGGCTTAGGGTTTTTATGGTATAGGGTTTTTTTTATTTCTTATGGTTTAGGGTTTCTTTTGATTTAGCCCTAAGGTTTAGACTGAAGGTTGTTGGATTTCTTTGGGTATAGAGTCTCTTAGGATTTAGGGTTTTAGGTCATGGTTTATAATTAAGGGTTCATAAGGTTAAAGTTTTAGGGCTTAAACTTTTTGTTGAAATTTTTTGGTTTAGAGTCTTTTTAGGGTTAGGGTTTTAAAAGGTTTTTTCAAGATTTTTTATGATTCTTTACGTTTTAGGGGTTCTTAGAGCTTAGGGTTTAGGACTTCAGATTTTAGATTTAGGGTTTTATTAGGTTTAGTGTTTTTAAAGGTGTTTCTAGGATTTAGGGTTTCTTGGTGTATCTTAAGGCTTGGGGTTTAAGGGTTTTCCCTAAGGTTTAGGGTTTAGTGTTTCTTAGGGTTTAGGGTTTATGATTTAGGGTTTTTTAGGGTATTCAGATTTCATAAGTTTAGGCCTTTAAAGGGTTTTTTAAGGTGTTGATCTAATATGCTTATGACATGTCAACTCAAGGTTAGCTTTTGGTCACTCGTGATCCTTGATCCCGTGTTACGTCAAGGGGGTAACTTCGGGAGTAACAAAACCTATGTCTGAATAAGCCTCTAACTAGAGATGTTGGGACATGTCCCTTACTAACTCTAGCAAAACTGAAACTAAAATGAAAGACTAAATATAATATATGTCAAACATCCTCGAAGAACAAGGACTCACCACTGATATTGCAGAACACGGGTCGAGAATCGATTGCCACGTGATATGAATGTTGAGAACCCTGAACCAATATCACGAGAAGATGTAGCATAGAGTATGTGTCAACACTTGAAAGGTACTAAACATTCATGATAGGATAAAGCTGAACATATATATATATATATATATATATATATATATTTATATAAGTGAATAAAGCATATTGAACAATGATATAATCTGAACATGATAAATAAGGGTTAGGTATTTGGTTAAGGATTTTAAGGTTATGGTTTAGAGATTAAGTTTTTCTAGGATTTTTTTAGGCTAAGAGGTTTTTTATATTCAGGATTTTTAAAGATTATTTAGGATCATTATTGTTTTTATGGTTTCGGGGTTCTTACGGCTAAGTGTTTTAGATTATGAAATATTTTTAGGGTTTTTATGGGTTGATTTAGGGATTTTTAGTTTAGGATTTTAAAAGGTATTTAGGGGTTCCCAAAGGTGTTTCTTTTTTTTAGAGTAATTAAGGTTTCAGAGGGTTTAGGGTATTATGGTTTATTAGGTATAAGAATTCTAAGGTTTTAAGGTTTAGGGCTTAAGTTTTTGTAGAATTTTTTTAGGTTTAGGGTTCTAAACGGTTTTTTCAAGATTTTAAGATTTTTTTTACAATTTAGGGGTTCTTAGGGGTTAAGATTTCTTTGGTTTTAGGGTTTAGCATTTCTTTTAAATGATTTTTGGGGTAAATTATGGTGCAGGGCTTTGTGTTTCTTAGATTTTTTAGGTTTACGGTTTTTAAGGGGGTTCTAAAAGAGATTTTTTTTTAGACTGTGAAGGGTTTAGGGTTTAGTATCTTGGGTATTAGGATTTATAAGGGTTTAAGGTTTAGAATTTCCTAGGGTTTACACTTTAGTGTTTCTGCGAGTTTTTTAGCGTATGTTCTATTTCTTGGTTTAGGGCTTATGGTTTTAGGTTTAAAGATTTTGATTGAGTTTTTTTCAGGTTTATAAGTGCTTATGATTTTCTTAAGGGTTTTTTTAGGTTTAGGGTTTTGTAAAGTTTTAAGGGTTTTTTTATGGTTTCTTTATGTTTAGGGATAAGGCCAAAGGTTTAGGGTTAAGGTTTAGGCCCTAAGGTACTATGGTTTAAGGTTAGGGTTTAGGATTTCAAATTTTGGGTTAAGGTTTTTTTTAGGTTTTATGATTTTTTTTAAGATTATTATTTTTATCATTAGGGTTTTTAAATGTTTTTAGGGTTTCTTAGGGTTTATTAAGATTTTGGATTTCTTAAGATTGAGGGTTACTTAGGATTTAGGGCATAAGATTTTAAGTTTAGGATTTTTTTAGGGCTTAAGGTTTTAAAGGGATTTATTGTATTTTTTGGGGTATTATAGTTCTAGGGTTTAGAGTTTCTTAGTGTTTCATAAGGTTTGGGGTTTAGGGTTGCCCTATGGTTTAGTGTTAAGGATTTAGAGTTTCTTAGTTATAAGATTTAGCATTGAGGACTTCTTAGGGTTTGGTTTTTTGAATGGTTTAGGGTTTTTGCTTATGATTTTCTAGGGTTTATTAGGTTTAGAGGAATTTTTAGGTTCAGGGTTTTAAAAGGTATTTAGGATTTTAATGGTTGTTTACGATTAAAGGGTTCTTATGGCTTAGGGTTTTTATGGTATAGGGTTTTTTTTTATTTCTTATGGTTTCTTTGGATCTAGCCCTAAGGTTTAGAGTGAAGGATTTTGAATTTCTTTGGGTATAGAGTGTCGTAGGATTTACGGTTTTAGATCTAGGTTTATTATTAAGGGTTTGTAAGGTTAATGTTTTAAGGCTGAAACTTTTGTAGAATTTTTTAGGTTTAGAGTCTTTTTAGGTTTAGGGTTTTAAAAGGTTTTTTCATGATTTTTAATGATTTTTTACGGTTTGAGGGTTTTTAGAGCTTAGGGTTTAGAACTTCAGATTTTAGATATAGGGTTTTTTTAGGTTTAGTGTTTTTAAAGGTGTTTCTAGGATTTAGGGTTTCTTGGTATATCTTAAGGCTTGTGGTTTAAGGGTTTTCCCTAAGGTAAGGTTTAGTGTTTCTTAGGGTTTAGGGTTTATGATGTAGGGTTTTTTAAGGGTTTCAGATTTCATAGATTTAGGCTTTTAAAGGGTTTTTTAAGGTGTTGATCTAATATGCTTATCATATGTCAACTCAAGGTAGCTTTTGGTCACTCGTGATCCTAGATCCCGTGTTACGTTAAGGGGGTAGCCTCGAGGAGTAACTAAAACTATGTCTGAATAAGCCTCTAACTAGAGATGTTGGGACAAGTCCCCAACTAACTCTAGCAAAACTGAAAGTAAAATGAAAGACTAAATATAAAATAAGTCAACCATCCTCGAAGAAGTGGACTCACCACTGATATTGCAGAACACGGATCGAGAACCGATTGCCAGGTATGTTGAGAACCCTGAACCTATATCACGAGAATATGTAGCATAAAGTATGTGTCAGTACTTGAAAGGCACTAAACATTCATGATAGGATAAAGCTGAACATATATATATATATATATATATATATATATATATATAAAACTGAATAAAGCATATTGAACAATGATATAATCTAAACATGATAAATAAGGGTTACGTATTTGGTTAAGGGTTTTAAGGTTATGGTTTAGAGCTTAAGTTTTTCTAGTATTTTTTTAGGCTAAGAGGTTTTTTCGATTCAGGATTTTTAAAGATTATTTAGCATCATTATTGTTTTTATGGTTTCGGGGTTCTTAGGGCTAAGTGTTTTAGATTAAGAAATATTTTTAGGGTTTTTATGGCTTGTTTTAGGGATTTTTTGTTTAGGATTTTAAAAGGTTTTTAGGGGTTCCCAAAGGTGTTTCTTTTTTTTAGAGTATTTAAGGTTTCAGAGGGTTTAGGGTATTATGGTTTATTAGGTATAAGAATTCTTAGGGTTTAAGGTTTAGGGCTTAAGTTTTTGTAGAATTTTTTTAGGTTTAAGGTTCTAAACGGTTTTTTCAAGATTTTAAGATTTTTTTTACAGTTTAGGAGTTCTTAGGGGTTAAGATTTCTTTGGTTTTAGAGTTTAGCATTTCTTTTAAATAATTTTTAGGGTAAATTATGGTGTAGGGCTTTGTGTTTCTTAGATTTTTTAGGTTTACGGTTTTTAAGGGGGTTCTAAAAGAGGTTTTTTTTTTTTAGTTTGTGTATGGTTTAGGATTTAGTATCTTGGGTATTAGGATTTATAAGGGTTTAAGGTTTAGACTTTCCTAGGGTTTACACTTTAGTGTTTCTGCAAGTGTTTTAGCGTGTGTTCTATTTCTTGGTTTAGGGCTTAAGGTTTTAGGTTTAAAGATTTTGATTGAGTTTTTTTCAGGTTTATAAGTTCTTATGATTTTCTTAAGGGTTTTTTTAGGTTTTGGGTTTTGTAAAGTTTTAAGGGTTTTTTTATGGTTTCTTTATGTTTAGGGATAAGGCCAAAGGTTTAGGGTTAAGGGTTTAGGCCCTAAGGTACTATGGTTTAAGGTTTAGGGTTTAGTATTTAGGATTTTGGGTTAATGTTGTTTTTATATTTTATGATTTTTTTTAGGATTATTATTTTTATCATTAGGGTTTTTAAACGTTTTTAGGGTTTCTTAGGGTTTATTAAGATTTTGGATTTCTTAAGATTGAGGGTTACTTAGGATTTAGGGCATACGATTTTAAGTTTAGGATTTTTTTAGGGCTTAAGGTTTTAAAGGAATTTATTGTGTTTTTTGGGGTATTATAGTTCTAGGGTTTAGAGTTTCTTAGTGTTTCATAAGGTTTGGGGTTTAGGGTTGCCCTATGGTTTAGAGTTAAGGATTTAGAGTTTCTTAGTTATAAGATTTAGCGTTGAGGACTTCTTAGGGTTTGGTTTTTTGAATGGTTTAGGGTTTTTGCTTATGATTTTCTAGGGTTTATTAGGTTTAGAAGAATTTTTAGGTTCAGTGTTTTAAAGGATTTTTAGGATTTTAATGGTTGTTTACGATTAAAGGGTTCTTAGGGCTTAGGGTTTTTATGGTATAGGGTTTTTTTTGTTTCTTATGGTTTAGGGTTTCTTTGGATTTAGCCCTAAGGTTTAGAGTGAAGGATTTTGGATTTCTTTGGGTATAGAGTGTCTTAGGATTTAGGGTTTTAGATCTAAGTTTATTAATAAGGGTTTGTAAGGTTAAAGGTTTAGGGCTTAAACTTTTGTTGAATTTTTTAGGTTTAGAGTCTTTTTAGGTTTAGGGTTGTAAAAGGTTTTTTCATGATTTTTAATGATTTTTTACGGTTTGGGGGTTCTTAGAGCTTAGGGTTTAGGACTTCAAATTTTAGATTTAGGGTTTTTTTTAGGTTTAGTGTTTTTAAAGGTGTTTCTAGGATTTAGGGTTTCTTGGTGTATCTTAAGGATTGTGGTTTAAGTGTTTTCCCTAAGGTTTAGGGTTTAGTGTTTCTTAGGGTTTAGGGTTTATGATGTAGGGTTTTTTAGGGGTTTCAGATTTCATAGGTTTAGGCTTTTAAAGGGTTTTTTAAGGTGTGATCTAATATGCTTATCATATGTCAACTCAAGGTTAGCTTTTGATCACTCGTGATCCTAGATCCCGTGTTACGTCAAGGGGGTAGCCTCGAGGAGTAACAAAAACTATGTCTGAATAAGCCTCTAACTAGAGATGTTGGGACAAGTCCCCAACTAACTCTAGCAAAACTGAAACTAAAATGAAAGACTAAATATAAAATATGTCAAACATCCTCGAAGAACGAGGACTCACCACTGATATTGCAGAACACGGATCCAGAACCGATTGCCACGTATGTTGAGAACCCTGAACCTATATCACGAGAAGATGTAGCATAAAGTATGTGTCAGTACTTGAAAGGCACTAAACATTCATGATAGGATAAAGCTGAATATATATATATATATACACGGAAGTATTACTCCATTTCCATTTTATTGGTGTATATTGCATAAGTAAATATTCTCCTTAAAATGATATTTATTAATTTGATTTTTGAATTTAGTTATTTAAAATTAAAAATATATCAATTATATTAAAATATTTTAATTTTGTGATCTTAAATATATTATGTAAAAATTTATATTAAAAAGTTGCTATAAAAAGAAAATGTCAATCCTTTTAAAGCAGATTAAAAAGAAAAACATGTCAAATATATTGAAATAAAATAAGTGATATTTAATTTATTAATTTTATTTTAAAATTTTAAATTTAATAACTAATATTTTATATAGCTTTCTAGCGATAAAGATAATATTGCAAAAATAATTTACTTTATGTAGATAATTGATTTTTTACGTGACCACAAAATAGGTGTGATTTAATTTGAGATATAACTATAGTAGTCAAAATAGATTTATCATTTTTTAGGTGTAAATGCATTTCTTATATGGTGAGTACTTATGATTCTTTAAATGCCAACCCTTTGTATTATTGTGCAAAATTTTACTATTTTTTATGTTTCAATTTATGTAACACATTTCGTTTTTCGAGAGTCAAAACAATTTAAGTTTGACAGATAATTTACTCATGAAATCTTCAAATAATTTAAAATGAAAATTTATATATTCGTAAACACCTTAAAAAGTATTACGAGACACAATAATTGACAATTCAAAATATTTAAAAGACATATAAAAAATTTACATTCAAAGATAGACTTGTTTGAATTTCGAAAACTGAAATGTGTCAGAAAAATTGAAATAGAGAGAATATATTTTATGGAACAATTAACTATATAATGATTATGGATATGAAGAGGATACATGCAAGAAAAATACTCATTCTGTTCTTTTTTTTTATGTCATCCTATTTTTAAATAATTAGTTCATAATACTTGTCATTCCATAAAATAAATGCATAAAGTACAAAATTCTTCCTATAAGTAGAGGAAGGAGAGAACTTTTTTTCTATTCAGGTGTATCTTACAATGGTGAATGAGAAATTAATCCAAAGGTTACCATGTTGAATCCAAAAAGGTTCATATCACCTAGAGAATACACATACACGAAAGTAAGTATAAGTTCATGAATAAGTTCAATGGACAATCCACTTATTCAGTGGATTTATAACACAATTCAATTTATCAAATTAATAATATATTTTTTTCATGAGTAGATATTTTTCCTATGATTCTATTTGTATTTATTATGCCGGAATGGAGTTCATGTATAAATCAACTATGTTATATGAATGGTACCATCATTTTTAGTCTAATTTAAGAGTTTTTTAATATTTACTTTTAAAATTATGTAAAAATAAATAGGGAAAAATGACAAATATATCTACGAACTATTGTAAATGGTATGCAAATACCCTCCGTCATACTTTTGGGACATTGGTGCCCCTGTCGTCCAAAAACTAGAACATTTATACCCTTTATACTAACAGACATACACTTGTCATAATCTTATCCACCGACCGACATTTATTAAATATTGGATCGACGAATAAGATTGTGTCACGTATCCTATTTAGTCTTCCGTTATAGTGAAGGACATATATGCTCTAGTTTTTTGATGACAGGGGCACCAATGTTCCTAAAGTATGACGGAGGGTATTTGTATACCATTTACAATAGTTCGGAGATGTATTTGTCATTTTCCCTATTTATTTTTACATAATTTTTAAACTATTTATTAAAAAACTCTTAAATTAGACTAAAAAATAAATTACTCCCATCATTTCAATTTGTTTATACTACTTTTATTTTTATTTCGTTTATCTATATATTATTTTACTCTTTAAAGAAAATTTTGTTTATAACTTTTTAATTACAAATTATTTTAAAATTTGGTTATTTATTTTACATAATTTTAAAAGTATTTATTAAAAAACTCTTAAATTAGACTCAAAAATAAATTACTCCCATTATTTCAATTTGTTTATACTACTTTTCTTTTTATTTCGTTTAAAAAATAATATTTCCCCCCTTTGTTAACAACTCTTTAATTTCAACTTGTCAAATGAAATGTTTAAGATCAAAAGATTAAAAATATTTTGAAATATTTGATATATTTTTAATTTCAGACCATAAATTTTAAAAGTCTTGTTTTATTTTTTTTAAACCCTCTGTTAAATTAAAATAGAATAAACAAATTAAAATAGAAAAATTGATAAAATCATCCTTAAATTAGTTTATTTGCTTATTTTGAAATGGACAAAAGAATTAATAATTCTACATGTATACCAAATATAGGCTCAAAAGTATATTATCAAAATATACCCTAGGTAAGTGCAAGAACCTCTCCTTTCTTCTCCCCAAAAGAAGTCACTGCCTCAAGAACATTTAGCTAAGTCTGGCTTTCTCATCATGCATTCAGACAACTCCTGATGTTGTAACCTCAAGAGCATTCAGGTAAAGCCATCTCGATGTATCTTTGTCAAGCTTAATAGTATATAGTTCTGTATTGGAACCCCAAAAACTCTTAAAAGGGGTTTTCCTGTCTACAATGTTATAATGAATTTTGGCACCTTTTATGCCATTACTACTCCCTTTCACAATTGTCTGAAAGCATATTTGATATGAAGCATACCAGCAAGCATGTCATTTGTGGAGGAGACGAGAACCAGAATAATTTTCTACATCAATGGCATCTATGTCGATCTGATATTTTTGGGCTTTCTAACACCTTCAATCTATGGTAACTAGATTTATGGATCGAAAACTTGAAGATAAGAAAGGCTAGTAACCTTGGTCTATTTGAGACTTCTCTTTCAGATCTATTTCGATACAAGATGCAAAAGCAAATGGAACCAACAATCTTGCAACATGGAAGACAAAAATTTTCATGCTCATGCATATACAAGATCCAGGGTTTTGAGTTTCAGCTGAAGGAGGTGAAACTATTAACCCAATATGTAAGACACCAATTTTATGTTTCTTTATGTCTTTCAGTATTTTTTTTTTTAGAAATAAAATTGTTGGACATTTTTCTGTGCAATTTATTTTCTGAAATAATATGGATATTTATGCCATTTTTTGTGTGCAATTTTATTTTTTAAATATTAGATGAAAGTAGAGATAAATATTATATTTAAAAGAAAATTGATCACCCACTTCTCCACTTCCTAAGTTTCTGGGTTAATAGGTAGCACCACTTCCTCCTCCAGAAAGCAGATAAATGGAAAAAGGAACTGTCTTTTGGCGCTTAACTTTTTTAGGTTTTTGGCTCCAAAACAATTTCAGGACAACCACTATATATATGAGAAAACAAACGAAAAAGTTTTTATCTTTGCAAAGTGAAGCAAAATTTTTGAACCTGAACAAGAAGACGAGGTATGTATCAGTCCCCCTATTTTATGTTTGAACAAAATTAAACAGATAGTTATGTGCCACAGAAGATTTTTTCATTGATTATTTGTTTCATGTACATTGATATTGCTTTACTATTGTGTCTGACAATCAATCAGAAGATAAAAAAGTCAATTATAAGTTTCTGAATTAGAAACACCCTAATTACTGAGTATGTTACATTTTGTGTGGTGTGCATATTTACTATTGGTGTGTGACACATACTATTGAAGCATAACATTTTTCAAGGCATATATTGAAACAACTTCTCTGTTTTGTTCATATATTGATGTTTTCCCTCGATTTTTTAGGGAAGAGATGATGGATTGTAGTGAAAACATGGTATGAAAGTCTATAAAGTGAAACTTGCTTCTTGAACTTGGAATGTAGAATTAGGATATGAAATGAAACCTTGGATTTGAATGAACTAAACCAAAATCATTTTAGATGAATATTCTATGGGACAATTAATTTTTTTACTAAAACTAATAATGTGAGTGAGACTTTCCAGATTGATGATTTATGAAATTTTTAGATTTTTCTTTAGTTGTTAATGGTTGGTACTTTTATATTAACTAATTTTGTTAAACTAATGGATTTTATGTCTTATGGACATTCTAACACTAATTATTGTGTTTTGATAGTGTTCTGCCAATCAATGGCACCAGGTGGACATGTCTTTAAGCAAACTACACTTACAGGGGAAACTATTCAAGATACTCAATCACTGGATGAATTAAATAACCCTACTCCTCTTGTTAATACAGGTAATACATTTTATTATGTTGATTAGGATTAAACTATTTAGTTATTGGCCAAGTTGAACATTTTACTAAATGGATAGGTATTGTGATCTACACCTTTGGAACTCAATGATATTTTTGTAATATGTGAAGCTTATAATCAACA
>JAJONY010078510.1:0-42695 GCA_029582405.1 Solanum gandarillasii | reverse complement strand
GGAGACTCTCCCCTTACAAAAGTAAGACAAGAATGCAAATCTAGAAAAATTAAGCCTATACTTGAAGTTCAAAGGAGTAATTTCAAAATCAGGGAGGTCTCTTGATTCGTTTCAGTCTCTTTCTCCTGAAGGTTGGCATGTCGAGTTTTTCCAGAATGAAGCTTCCTTTTGCTAAAGTAGGAAGTTGTTCCTTGATATAGAAGTGTTGGATGATATCTGAAGTATGGCTGAATTTGGATAGATGGTCAGCCGTGTTGTTTGCCTCTCTGTAGGTGTGTGTGCATTTGAATTGCTCCAATTGTTGGACAAGGTGTTGTAGATCTGTGATGTATTGTTGTAGATTCCAGGGAAGCGTGAGTTGTTTTGAGAGCCATTTAGTGACCAGTTCAGAGTCGACTTCCAGGTGTATTTTCTTATATCCATGTTGGATGCACCAGGAGATGCCATGGCTGGCAGCTTGCAGCTCAGCTTGGTTGTTGGTACCAGTTCCTAGGGGTATAGCAAATGCATAAATCATCCTCCCCAGATGGTCTCTCAAAATTCCTCCTCCACCAATCTGTCCAGGATTACTGAGTGCACTACCATCCGTATTAAGTTTAAGTAAAGGTTGGCAAGGTTTCTCCCATTTCACAATTCTAACCATAGTCTCCTGTCTACACTTCTCCACCATTCTGTATAAATCAGTCCAATTATTGGCCCATTGGATGTAAGGAAAAGCTGTGTTGAGAAGGTGAGTAGTGTCTTTAAAAATTAAAAATTTTACTCGAGCTGTACTAGACTGTTTTGCACCATATTTTGCAGCACACCTATTTTTCCATAAGTTCCAGATAATAATCACAGGAAGTAACTGGTTCAGCAAGTTCTGTACGTCACTTTTGTGTTCCTGTCTCCACCATCGCAGCAGCAGCATATTGATAGGGATGTGATCGTGCTGTATACCTGCAGCTGCAGAGAAAAAGCTCCAAATGTTGTTAGCAAAATGGCCAGATACAAAAATGTGATCTATATTATCTTCACCAGTTCTGTAACAGCAGGAGCAGCGAGCAGCTTCCTTTCCAAAGCTGGTAATTTTCTCATTAGTGGGAAGTTTGTTCCTCAAGGCCCTCCAAACTAAGAATGAAATCTTGAAAGGAAGGTGTCTATGCCATATGCCTTTGTTGATGGTGCTCTTGGTGCCTTTATGTCTAGTAATTTCCCATGCTGATGAACAGGAGAACAGACCATCAACAATGAGTTTCTAGCACTGTATAGAGAACCTAGCACTGTATCATCAGCCAGTGCAGTAGGTGCAACCTGAGGCTGAACTGAAGGTGCGGAAATGATGGCATCAACGTCAGTCCGGAGGCTGGCTAAGTCAGCCTGCAAAGTAGATAGATCTATGGCCAGGGCTGATTGCTCGAGGACTCGAAGTTCAAAGGCATCAAGGCGCTTATTAACGGCCTGGACCTTCCAGTCCATCATCCCCTCCATCATGCGCTCCATTCTAGCCTCGGACTCGGCTATCGACTTTTGCATCCACGGCTAGATGTGATGCAACAGTGTGGCCTTCTGAGCTTCCAACTTCTGTACTCTGGCCAATGGGACAACAGTAGCTCCTAACTGTGGTGTAGACCGGGAAGAGCTAGGAGCCATACTAGCTGCTTGAGATGAGGAGCCCGGGACAGTGTCGGCGTGATCTGGGATGCTGGGGTCACCGCCCTGTGCCTGCTCCACTGTGTCTGCAAGGTCGGCACCCAAGGGAGGTACCTCAACCTGAGGCTCTCTACGAGGCGCTGCCATATTTTCCTCATCTCGAATAAGGCCGATGTCCAATGCCCCTATAGGGTGGACTAACTTGTCACAATGCCAGATCGGCACTCCTGAGTCCCTGCACAAATGGAAAATTAGACATGGGAAGGGGTAAGTAGTGGAGGTCCTGAATGCCCTCTCGTGAATCTCTGCCATCAGCATGCGGGCAAAGTCAATTTCCACTCCTGCAACCAATGCCGCAACCATGACCGCTCTGTCCCACATGACTTGATTGTCAGTTTTTGTAGGAAACACTCTGTTACGCACCAGCAGCCAGAAGAATTTGGCTGCAAAATTTAATGTGGTCTTTCGGATGCCCAACCGTGGAGCGGCGACCCATTCTACAAGCTTGCCATCTGCAGCAATGTACCTGGCCAACCACAGTAGAACTGCTTCTCGATGCTCAATGTTCCTCTGGAAAGCGCCACTCCGCACAATGTCTCATCTATAATCAAACTCTACTGTGTTGAGAGACCAAGAGTGACCCGTGGTAGGACCATAGAGAAAACGTCTGATCGTGGCAGGTGATATGTCCACCGGACAACCTTGAACCAAAGTGGAAGTGAGAGGATCTTGAGCTAGGGGCTTTGACCACTTGGAAATTGAACCGCTGAGACTGGCAGCATAAGAACCATAGAATTCCCGCACAATCTCTTCACTATGTGTCCCTGGGTCTCGAGCCATCTAGTCACGCTTGTGAGGTTGAACAGCCGGTGAATGTCCAGAACAGTGTGCAAGCTCCCCGTGAGGACTCTGCGCTTCTCTGTAATTAGTCCGGCCATCTTCTGTTTGTCGTTTACCATCTTGGCATCCCGATAAATTTGCCATTGGCCTTCTACACACCACCTATTTAGCTCGCCAGCTACAGGAGTGAGGTCATTATTCTGTGGTGCAGGTATGGACTCCGAGCTAGTTGCCTCATCAGACGAGGCAGCTTGGTCATTCTCACCCGACCTTGTGGCTGATTTAGCATTGGACCCTGCAGCATGGGTGGAATCGGATCCTGAAGAATGGGCAGACTCAGAGCCTAAAGCATGGGCTGACTCGAACCCGGACATAGACCCCTCTGAACTAGAAGCAGCCCCAGTTGGTGACCCGATCAATGTGTGCTCCTCATCAGACTGGGAGACAGTGACTATGTCGGGAAGCACCTTCCAAGGGGTGCCTCTGGTGCCTCGAGGTGCAGTGCGAGAAGTCCTAGTGTTAAGAGGAACATATGCTGGATCTGTGTCGGTGTTTGTGTCCTCATCGATTAACCGGAAACTAGGGGCAACTGATTTTGACTTGCCCTATTTGGAGTAGGTGACCAGCTTCTTGGGTGCCATCGTACCTGCGGAAGCGATATCAATGTCCAAGACTAACTATAGAGAGACAATAAAAACTTTTATAACTAAAACCGAATAGTGAGAAAGTCCCAGCAAAATTTCAGACAGAAGCAACAGTAGTCATCCACGGAGGATACCTACGTTCCGTAGACTGATCTATGGTCCGTAGACTGATCTACGGTCCGTGGATCTCTTCTGTGGAATAGGGAACAAACAATATAGGTCACAGATGAAAACCACGGATGTGCAGAACGGTCCGTAGATTAATCTACGGACCGTAGTCCATGTCCGTGGTTTCACACTTGGTAAATTTTTTTGTGTGCATCCAGTGGCGACCCTCATCTATGGTCCGTAGATGGATCAACGTTCTGTAGATGAGGTATCATGGATGCCATCTGTGCCAGGTTTCAGCCATAATTTACTGATCAATCATATTTGGCCTTATTTTTTTTTTCAACATTAACGAAGCCTCATCATGCATTTGAACAATCAATTATGCTAGTTCTTCTTTCTTAAGATTCCGATGGATCATTTTACCAAACAAATTAGACAAGTATTGGAACCCTAAGTCAAAACTTACATATAGACTTACAATCACATACAATAAATCTACACAACCACTATCTATCGTTCCAAGGGCATTGTAATTTTTAAGTTTATCATGCAATTTCATCTAACAATTACCCAAAGTCAAGACCCAACTCCCGACTTTCTATATTCAATCTATGAATCAAAATTCAAAGTGAGGGGAAAGTCTATTACCTTACAAGGAACGAGGAGTGGGGTGATTGTGTGATGACACTATGTTTAGCAAGACCAATGAATCACCTCTGCGCTACTACCAAACACCGGACCCTTCTTGTGGAGTATGGAATGGGTTTTAATTGAAATGGAAGGGAATTTGGGAATCTAGGGAAGGGATGATATTATGGGGGAGTTATGGAGTAATTTAGAGAGTTTATGGGATGGGGAAAATGGTTTTGGGAGTAATGGAGGGAATTGGAATGGTTTAAAACATGGGTTTTTTTTAAATAGGGGGGTCCGGGTTGGGTCAGACAACCTTAGGGTTTGGACTCACGAGACCCCGTCTACGGTCCGTAGATCAGGACTGTAGATCACTATTACATTTAGAAAAATTTAGAGGCTTACCTGGGATCTACGGACTCAATTTACAATTCGTTGATGAATCGACGGACCGTCGATGGGGTCCATAGACCTCTGCACCAGACCATATTCTGCATATTTTTTTTCGTGGTGTACCTGCACATGTAGCAACCAATAGGCTATTATTTTTTTACATTTTCCGGACACTTTTTTTTTAGACACGGACCCTATACTAATCCTAGCCAACACTAAGAACTAAAACACTAAAACACCTACCTAAATTTAGACATAGACGCAATTAAACAGAGAAAGCTAAACTACTAAATGGAAAACAGAACCCTATCGTTGGCTAGATTGTACATCTTGAGTTGCCTCCCAAGCAGCACTTGATTTAACGTCGCGGCACGATGCAATTAGTGTCTTGATTACTCAGACTTCATTAAGATTGTAGGTCTCAATCACTTCTTGAACCTTTTCAGCATTTCCCAGATAGATCTTGATCCTTTGCCCGTTTACCACGAACCTTGTTCAATCCCTATTTTTAAGCTCAACCACTCCATGAGGTGGCACTTTTGTGAGCAGAAATGGCCCGGTCCATTTGGACTTGAGTTTGCCTGGAAACAGGCGCAACCTAGAGTTGAATAGTAGCACAAGATCGCCAACCACAAGTTCTCGCTTTTCAATTCTTTGATCATGATACCGTTTCATCTTCTCTTTGTACAAGGCTGAACTTTCATAAGCTTTTAGGCGAAACTCGTCAAGCATATTCAAGTCATTCATCCTTTGATTAGATGTGGCGCCCCAATCCAGATTTAACTTCTTCATTGCCCACATAGCCTTATGCTCTAGCTCTACTGGTAAATGACAAGACTTCCCATATACAAGTTGGTAAGGAGACATACCTATGGGGTCTTGTATGCAGTGCGATATGCCCATAGAGCATCATCAAGCTTACTTGACCAATCTGTTCTATTAGCATTCACAGTCTTTGCCAATATCAGTTTGATCTCTCTGTTGGATACTTCAACTTGACCGTTAGTCTGTGGATGGTAAGGAGTGGCAACATTGTGACAGACACCATATTTCTCAAGTAGTCCCTTGATCAACTTATTACAAAAGTGAGAACCTCATCGCTAATAATAGCCCTCGGTGTACCAAATCTGGAGAAGATATTCTTTTTCAAGAATGCGGTGACACTTTTACCTTCATTGTTGGAGAGCGCAACTGCTTCCACCCACTTCGATACATAATCAACTGCAACAAGAATATACTTCATCCCATATGAACTCACAAATGGGCCCATAAAATCAATGCCCCATACATCAAAAAACTCTATCACCAATATAGGATTCATTGGGAGCTCTTGCCTCTTTGAAATCCCTCCTTCTATTTGGCAACGATCACACGACTTGGCGAAATCATGAGCATCTTGGTGGATGGTAGGCCAGTAGTACCCACTTTGCAAAATCTTATGTGCAGTCCGAATACCACTATGATACCCACCAACGGGTGATGAATGGCATGCTTCAAGTACACTCAACATCTCAACCTCGGGCACACAACAACGAATAATCCCATCAGCACAACTACGATACAAGTAAGGATCATCCCAAAAAAATCTCTTCACATCATGCATAAACTTTTTCCTATGGTGAAAAGAAAAATCGGGGGGCACAATATCGTTTGCTAAATAATTAGCAAGGTCTGCGAACCAAGGAATCAAATCATGAGAAGCAGCCAATACCTGTTCATTTGGAAAAGCATCATTAATTTCAGCCCTATCTCCAATCTTTAGCATAGCCTCTTCCTCTAATCTGGACAAGTGATCGGCAACTTGATACGCTCAAATTACACCTCCTTACAGAAGTATAAGCGATCGTTATCAAGTAAAGAACCCAACTTGTAGGTTGGGGTCGATCCCACGAGGAAAATGGTTTAGACTCTACTTTAACTAACAATTATATTGAATTAGTCAAATCAATTCCAGAAATATGTAATTAAAAGGGGGGTTTGTTTGTGTGAAACAAATAGTAAGAATTTAATAAGTAATCAGTAATCAAAACTCAACTTTGGTTATTATCAAGATAAGAGAAATAACTAGGGTATCCGTGTTCCCCACAAGCTCATAACGCAGTAATCCTAGTAACAACAATCCTTTCCTAGTGTATTACATGCAAAGTGATAAGTTAGGTATCTCCAAATCCTTGGTCTGGAATCTAGAGAATTTCACCCCGCACCTTGTACCGGCTACGTGTGTATAATTTACTAACCCTTACCTTTACCTCATATTAGACATCATAATCTATGTTTGGCTTAGTTATTACTTCGCACCAATCGACACTAGCCTATTAGATAGTATCACACTAAATCTATGTTGATAATTCTTTTCTTGTTAATTACCTCCTTGGTCCGGCAAGTAGCAACAAGACGAGTTCTAACGCGTGTACTCGTTAAAAAGACTTCTAAACAAAAGAATTATCAATGCATGCGAAACACTAATCAAGAATTGCTTATGTACTATTCATACTTTGTTAATCGCTCATGGTTCCCACAACCCTAGTTGTGGATTTAGTTACCCATATTAGCAAGAACACAATTCATAGTTTTAGTGAACAAATCATGAACTTACGTAAAGAGAAAAATAAACCGAGAAACTCAACTTGAGTTGCAAAACCAAAATCTTCAAAACGCACTTAGGAAATCAATAATTGCTACAGTTGCAAATTAATCTCCAAAACCACAAAGTAAAACTAGAATAATAATGTCTAACCCCCAAAAATGAGGTTTACATGCCCTATTTATAGAAAACAAATCCTAAATTAAAAGGGAAACAAATTAAGGAAAGTTTGTTCAGACACGCGTCTTCATTCCACGAGACTAACTTTCGGACCGTCAATGGAGCTACGGTCCACAAATCCCTTCCGTCAGCGAGGACTTAGAAAACATTTTAGCTTCCAAAAATCAGCTTCTCTGAAGCAAATGAAGGGCCTGCAATATGGACCGTAGATCGATCTACGGTCCGTCAATTCCCTCTATAGCTCCACACTTAGAATCTTCAAAAATCAGGTACTGGAACCCTCGCAGTATCATTCTACGGATCAAGCAGTACGGTCCGTAGATCAATCTACAGACTGTCAATGGCCACCGTGGTTCCACACTTGGTCAGACTTCCCTGATTTGTCATCCATACCTTGCCTGCTAATCTACAGTCATCACCTATGGACCGTCAATAGACCTACGGTCCGTAGATCACCTCCGTGAATGCCTTTTTTTTGCATTTCTTTCAGTTGTCTCTATACTTCCGTGCCTGAACATCTTTCTTGCAAAATACAATAAAAACACATAAAAACCAATACAAAAAGGCCCTAGACACACACAACTTGTAAGTGAAATATTTTAGAAATACCGTAAACTCATGATATATCAAGTTTAGGGTTTAGGGTTTAGCGTTTTAGTTTAGAGTTTAGGGTTTAGGGTTAATGATTTAGGGTTTAGGGTTTAGTGTTTTATTTTTTGGGTTTCACGTTGAAGGTTTAGGGTATACGTTTTAGGGTTTAGGGTTTACGTATAGAGTTTAGGGTTTATGTTAATGTGTTTAGGGTTTAGGGTTTAGGTTTTATGGTTTAGGGTTAGGGTTTAGGGTTTAGGGTTGAGTATTTAGAGTTTAGAGTTTAGAGTTTAGAGTTTAGAGGTTATGTCTAAAGGATTAGGGTTTCGGGTTTTGGGTTTAGTGTTTTGGTTTAAATGTTTAGGTTTAGGGTTCAGGATTTAGGGTTTAGGATTTCAAGTGGTAGGTTTATGGTTAAGGGTGTAGTGTTTAGGAGTTAGGATTCAGGGTGTAGGGTTTAGGGTTTATAGTTTAGGATTAAGGGTTTAGGATTTATGTTTAGGCAATAGGATTTAGTGTTTAGGATTTAGGGTAAAGGGTATGGTTTAGGGTTTTTTTTTTTTATTTGAACGACCCTTGGGGGGGTCAGGGGCTTAGCAACACCCACAGGCCTTAGCATAAATAAAAGCTCAAAAGAGCTCAAAAAAGTACAAAGAGGGGGACATAAACGTAACCTCCAATCCTATGGTGGGTCATAAGTCGACCTACCTACTAAGGTTAGTCGAGTCATTCCCATACTATAAAGGAAAAACCTAGAACTACGCACCTAAGGAGAGGACTCCTCTCAATACAAAGATTCTAGGCAAACATAAATAAGGGAGACTCTCCCCTTACAAAGGAAAGAATAAATAAAAGAAACTATCCTAAAATCAAGGGGTTTTTTTAATTCTTTTTAACCTCTTCCTTCTGAAACTTTGAACTCCCATTTTCTCGAGAATATAGTTACCTCGTATTGCATGTGGCAATTGGTTGTAAGTATAGTAATGTTGGATGATGTCCTTTTTGTGACATTTTTTGGACAAGAAATCGGCAGTACTGTTGACATCTCTGTATATATGATCACATTGGAAGAATTCACATTGGCTAGCAAGGTTTTGTAACTCCTGTACAAACTTTTGAATCCTCCAAGGGGGAGTAGAGGTTTGCAATATCCACCTAGTTAAAAGCTCAGAATCTACTTCCAGAATAATATTATTGTATCCATGCTGAATGCACTAGTTTAGACCATAACTGGCAGCTTGAATTTTTGCCTGATTATTGGTCCCTTCACCGAGAGGTATAGCAAATGCATAAATGATCTCTCTTTGTTCATCTCGTAGAATGCCTCCCCCTCCTATCTTCCCAGGATTGTGTAAAGCACTACCATGTGTGTTGAGCTTGTATCTGCTAGGAGGGCATGTTTTCCAGGTCACAGAAGTAACTTTAACATCATGTTTGCAGCTCTCGATCAGGTCCACTACTTCTGTCCACTGTGCAGGCCAATAAATGTAAGGAAAAATAGTGTTGAGTAGGTGGAGAATATCTTTGAGGATCATGTATTTAACCCTGCTGCTGGTAGATTTTTTTCCCCCGTATTTAGCTGAGCATCTATTCTTCCACAAGTTCCAGCAGATCACTATGGGAAGAGTTTCGATGAGAGTTTTGTGGGCTTCGTTCTTTCCTTGAATATCATTCCATCTCAAAAGATGATTACTCAATGAGGACTGTTGGAAAGTAGCACCCATTAGACTCAAGAAGAATGTCCAGTTATGAGCTGCAAAGGGTCCTTGATTGAAGATATGGTCCACTTCATCCCATCCTTTCTGCATGGAACAGAAATATCTCACTAGCTTCACTCCAAAGGTTGCCAATTTTTCGTTAGTTGGTAGTTTATATCTAAGTGCTCTCCAAACGAGAAAGGACATCTTGAAGGGGATATTCTTATGCCAAATCTGTAAATTGAACACTGCATTATTCTTCCTAAGTCTGCAAATTTCCCATGCTGAAGCACAAGAAAAGATCCTAGAATTGTTTTGGCTTCCAGACTGCAGTGTCTTTCTCTCCTTTTGGTATTGAAAATTAGTGCTCAAAATGTGAGGGATGAGTAGTGGTGGAACCTGTTGTCGCAGCTTTCTTTCATTCCACTCCCCATTGACTAGAAAGTGAGCAATAGTGGCATTATTGAGGCTGTAAATGTTGGTGGTGTAATTAGCAAGAGCACCTACTCATAACCAATCATCCCACCAAAAAGAGCAGCTACCAGACTTAATTTTCAATGTGATATGATCCTCCATTTTTTCTTTATTCTTCGTCATGTATATCCACACTAAGGACTGACCTGTGTCCACCTTCTTTGCAACTAGATTGGCTCTCTGGCAATATTTGGATTTGAGGAATTGACCCCATAGAGAATCTTTAGCCGTGAAGTTCCACCATTGTTTATATTGAAGAGAAGTACAAATATCTGTGAGTCTTCTGAGACCCACACCTCCTTCATCATAGGGCAGGCTAATGGTTTCAAGTGATGCCCAATGGTATTTCCTTTGGTCCTGATCTCTTCCCCAGAAAAAATCAGCAATAATAGACTCTATGTATTTAATAGTAGTGCTGGGAGGTGAAATTGCAGCCATAGTGTGAATAGGAATGGATTGCAATGCATGCTTGACAAGAGTGATTTTGCCTCCAAAGCTTAGTATCCTTGCCTGCCATCCACAAATCTTCTTGGATACTTTCTCAACAAGTTGTGAATAATAAATGAACCTTTGTCTACCAATTATAGAGGACAACCAAGGTATGTGATTGGACTGTCCTTCTGTGAAAAACCTGTGACCTCTTGTATGTTGTTGATGATATCTTGGAGGGTGTTTGAGAGGACCATAAAGTGGCTCTTCTCTTTGTTGATAAGCTGATCAGAAGTGTGTTCATATTCCTCCAAGGTGGCCATGATGAGTCTCATAGAGTCTTTGTCTGATGAAGTAAAAATAATCACATCGTCTACAAAACTTAGATGATTAATCTGGGGGCCTTTGGACTCCATGTTAAAGCCTCTATACATAGGATTCTGCTGGGTATTATTAAGCATTCTTGATAAAACCTCCGCACCTAAAATAAATAGGGTTTAGGGTTTAGGGTTTATGGTTAAGGGTTTAGGGTTAGCGTTTTGGGTTTTGAGTTTAGGATTTAGGGTTTAGGATTTAGGGTTTAGGGTTTAGGATTTAGGGTTTAGGGTTTAGCATTTAGGGTTTAGGGGTTAGGATTAAGGGTTTAAGGTTTAGGATTTAGGTTTTATGGCTTAGGTTTAGGGTTTAGAGTTTAGGGTTTAGGATTTAGGGTTAGGATTTTGGGATTAGGGTTTAGGGTTTAGGGTTTAGGATTTAAGGCTTAGAGTTTGGATTTAGGTTTTAGGGTTAGGGTTTAGGGTTTAGGGTTTAGGGTTTAGGGTTTAGGGTTTGGATTTAGGGTTTTGGATAGGATTTAGGGTTTATGGTTTAGGGTATAGGGTTAAAAGTTTAGGGTTTAGGGTTTAAGTTTAAGGGTTTAGAGGTTAGGGTTTAGGGTTTCAGGTTGTAGGTTTAGGATTTAGGGTTTAGGGTTTCGAGTTGTAGGTTTAAGGTTTAAGGGTTAGGATTTAGGGTTTAGGGTTTAGAGTTTAGGATTTAGGGTTTGGGTTTCGTGTTTAGGGTTTGGATTTAGGGTTTAGGGGACGGTTTAGGGTTTAGGTTTTTTTTTTTAAAAAAAATGACCCTTGAGGGGTACTGGGGCTGAGCAACACCCCCAGACCTTATCATATATAAAAACAAGATATACAAGGAGGGGGACATTTACCTTACCTCCAATCCCAAAGGTGGGTGTGAATCGACTGACCTACTAAGGTTAGTCGACTCCACTCTATACAAGAAGATGTAATATTAAACTAAGCACCTTGAGAGGACCCTTCTCTTAATACAAAGTTACTAATAATACATAAATAAGGGAGACTCTCCCCATACAAGAATAAAGAAACTAAGCCTAAACAAAGTGAATCCGAATAGCGTGTATCTCAAGAAACGAATTAAGACATTGTTATATGCCTTAATCGTGCTTATATGAAATGTTGTTGTCCTTTGAGTTAGCAGAAGGACATATGTATAACATTTGTCCATGATAGTGAATACCTTGTTTGTAAAGGCCCTTCTAATATTCAAGGTGGTTGTTTGATTATTTTCAACTTCTTTCGTCTGAAATTTTGTACTCCTAGTTTCTCTAATAAATAGCTTCCTTTTACTGCCTGGGGTAATTGATGATGGGTGTAGTAATTTTGTACAATGTCTTGTTGGTGACTATGTTTGGCAAAGAGATTAGTTGTACTATTCGCTTCCGTATAAGTATGAACACACTGAAAAAACACACATTGATTAGCAAGAATTTGTAATTCTTGTATATACCTGTGTATCTTCCAAGGAGGAATAGCAACCTCCAAGAACCACTTAATTAATAATTCTAAATCAACCTCTAAGATGATATTAGTATAACCATGTTGTATACACCAATTTAAGCCATAACAAGCAGCCTGAATCTTGGCTTGATTGTTAGTCCCTTCAGCAAGAGGTACAGGAAACACATAGACTATGCTCTCTTGATCATCTCTTAAAATGCCTCCTCCTCCTATTTTTCCCGGATTGTGTAATGCACTACCATCCGTATTCAACTTGTATCTATTACAAGAGGAGTTTTCCACATAACTATTGTAACTCTTAGTTCCTGTTTCTATTTTTCAATACATGCCACCACTTCAGGCCATATTACAGGCAATTGAAGATATGGAAAAACAGACTTAAGCATTAAAAACATATCTTTAATAATCAAGTATTTAACTTTGTGGATACTAGATGTTTTTCCTCCATACTTGATTGCACTTCTGTTTTTCCAGAAATTCCAACAAATTAATACAGGAAGAGTTTTAATGATTGTCGTGTGTGCTGTATTCTTCACTGTAATACTACTCTAACACATTAACTGGTTAATTAATGAAGTCTACTAAAATTGAAGTCTCGTGTTGCCTGCGAAAAACTTCCAGATATGGCCTACAAAATGTCCTTGAATGAAGATGTGTTCCACCTCATCCCAACCTTGCTGAATACAACAATAGCATTTGACAGGTTCCACTCCAAAATTAGCTAATGTTTCATTGGTTGGCAATTTATGTCTTATTGCTCTCCATAGGAGAAAAGACATTTTGAAAGGTATATGTCTATGCCAAAGTTGAGAATTAATGACAGCAGTAGCCTTCTTCTTCCTGCAAATTTACCAAACTGATTTACAAGTGAACTTTCCAGCTTCAGTGATTTTCCAGATTGCACTGTCTTTAACTCCCTGCACAATCTAAAAATTAGTATTTAAAATAGATGGAATAAGGAGAAGAGGAACGTGTTGTCTCAATTTCCTTTCATTCCATTTTCCATTTACTAGGAAGTGTGCAATGGTATTAAGACTCGATATCTCATTAGTATACTTAGCTAGAGCAGCTCGTCCTAGCTAGTCATCCCACCAAAAGGAGATGCTACCAGAGTTGATTTTCCAGCATATATGCTCTTCAACTTTATTCTTGTTTTTCATCATGTATCTCCACATCAATGATTGTCCAGTATCCACCTTTTTTGCAACTGGATGAGCTCTTTGACAATATTTGGATTTAAGAAATTGACTCCATAAGGTTACTTTAGACCTAAAACACCACCATTGTTTGTATTGTAAGGATGTACATATGTCTGAAAGTTTCTTGATCCCTACCCCTCCTTCTGTATATTGTAATCTCATGGTGTCAAGAGAAGTCCAATGGTACTTCTTTTTATTTTGATCCCTTCCCCAGTAGAAGTCAGCAATAATCGCCTCAATGTATTTAATAAAAGTGCTAGGGGAGGAAATTGCAGCCACAGTATGTATAGGTATAGATTGCAAGGAATGTTTGATCAAAGTAATTTTGCCCCCAAAACTAAGTACCCTTGCCTGCCAGCCACACACCTTTTTGGAGACCTTCTCAACTAAATGTGAATAATAAATGATCCTTTGTCTGCCAATATAAAGAGGATATCCTAGATAAGTAATAGGACTGCTTTTCTGGGAAAAATTAGGAACTTCTTGAATGGTATGAATGATGTCCTGTGATGTATTGTCTGAACGCATAAAATGACTCTTTCCTTTGTTAATAAGCTGGCCAGAAGTACGTTCATAATACCCTAAATTGTCCATAATAAGCTTAACGGATTGTCTGTCAGTGGAAGCAAAAACAATAACATCATCTGCAAAACTCAAATGATTGATTTGAGGTCCTTTAGGCTCCATAGAAAAGCCTTTATAACTTGGATTCTGATGTAGAGAATCAAGCAACCTGGTCAATACCTCTGCTCCCAAAATAAATAAGGCAGGGGATAAAGGGTCTCATTGCTTAAATCCTCTAGTGGAATGAAAGAAGCCATATATGTGACCATTAAAGATAATAGAATACCAATTGTTACTCATTATTCTCCAAACTAAATCAATAAATAACTCCCCAAAACCTAATCTCCTTAGAACCAAACATGTGAATGACCAAGACACCCTATCATATGCCTTAGTCATATCAAGTTTGATAACCACATTGATTCCTGTATAGGGTTTTTTGATACCATGAGTAATCTCTTGTGCAGGCGTGATAATTTCTATAATGCTTCTACCTCTAACAAATCCAGACTGATTATCTAATAATAATAGGGGGAAAATAGTAGCCAATCTCATGCTCAATATTTTAGAAATTATCTTATTGGTAAGGTTACTAAGGCTGATAGGTCAAAGGTCAGTGAATTTTGTAGGCTGTTCAGTTTTGGAAAGCAAAACCAAACATGCATGAGACATGAACTTAGGCATAATGTTACCACAAAAGAAAGATTGTACAGCTGCCAACAAATCTTCTTTAATGATACTCCAACAAGCTTGATAAAATTTACCCCCTATACCATCTGGACCTGTTGCTGAATTTGGGTTCATAACAAACACAACTTGTCTGAGTTCCTCTATATTAGGCATTGCTTGCATCATCTCATTCTGTTCAGGAGTGACTACTGTAGGAATAAACTGAATAATTCTTTCATCTATTATATCATTCTAACTAGTAAACATTTGTTGATAATAATCACAGGCTGCCTGTGGTATTTGTTCCTCACCTTGTATCCACACCTCATTTTCAGTACAAATTTTATGTAAAAATAACCTCGTTCTTCTACCTCTCATCAAAGCATAACAGTATTTGGTATTGGCATCACCATCCTTAAACCATTGTAATTGTGTCTTTTGTTTAAGAACAGATTCCTCCATTTTCAAATACCTAATGTAGGTTGCATTCATTTGATGTAGTTTTTGTCTAACAGTTTCATTGTTGTTTGTCATAAGTTCTTCTTCAGATTTCCTGATATTTTCCTAAAACTCCTTTACCTTAGTAAAGATATCTCCATACTATTGTTTAGACCAGTTGCTAAGTGTGGATGTTACTGTTTTCATTTTCTGATGTAATCTCCACATTGGATTGCCAGTAACTCCCTTTTCCCAACACTGTTGTACTATTTTCAAAAAAGTGACATTGTCAATCCGAAAATGTAGGAACTTGAAATATTTGATATGACTCTCATTAACCCTAGTCATTTCCATCAACATAGGACTATGATCAGAACCAACAGAAGATAGATTCAGAATAGTAGTTTGAGGCATAACCTCTAACCATTTATCATTAACCACAGACCTATCTAATCTCTTCCAAACTCTAGCTTCTGCCTCCCTTTGATTGCACCATGTGAATGATAGCCATGTGTATCCTAAATCAGTCAATTCACATGCCTCTATCACTCCAATAAAGTCAAAGCTCTTATTCATATTGTAAGGTATTCCCCCAAGCTTCTCTTCTATAGAGGTGATAGCATTGAAATCACCAATTGTACACCAAGGTAAGTCCATATTAGCATAAAAGATTAGCATGTCCCACAAAGGTCTCCTCATATATTCCTTACATTTAGCATAGATAAAAGACATCATGCTTTTCTAGAATATGACTAGTCACTTCCTTAGACCACAACACCCAAATTTTCCCATTAGGATTATTGACTGCATGATCCATCCGTAGTTGACCTCTTACTATATCAATATGAGAATTATCTACAAATGGTTTCAAGATAGCAATAATAGATAAATGATGAATTTCCTGGAGTGTTTGAAGATTTTCCAAGAATCCTTTGGTATTGATACTCCTAGCATTCCTGCAAATGGCTTTAATCATTAATAACCTTTTGATTTGGACCTAGCCATGGGCCTGCTAGAGGTGTCAGACATGCTGGTAATATGCTGATGAGGGTTGTGTCTAGTTTGTTTCCTTCCCCTAGGGGATAAACCCTCTTGTTTTGTCATTCTTTGAACATCAGTGCATTTATCTTGGAAGGAGGAACCAAAAAATTGACCTGTATGTTTCATGATATCTTCTGCATCTTCATCAGACTCTTTCATAGATTGATTATCAGGATCCAGCTCATCCTTAGAGTTAAGTGCCCTATAATCATCAGGAGGCACCTTAACCATGTTACCCTTATTAACCTGTTCATCATCATGTTCCTCAGTCTGTTTACTTGTATCTATACCAGCTGAATCTTTACCAATACTCTGTTGCAATCTCTTTTTTATAGGCTCTCTTTTATTTTTACTCCATCTGTCCCCTGATTTGTTATTAAATCTGCCCTATTGTTGCCCTATATCTGTGACCTGTTGAGTTACAGTTTTCTGTTGTTTAGTAATAGGGGTAGCAGGTGCTCTAGAGTCTCCACTATGGTCAAAATCCACTTCCTCATGTCTAACATGAGTCTGTTCCCCCCCTCCCCATTGGACACCTTTTCCAATAATTGTGTATGCAATATGATATTATTCCTAATAAGCTCCACTTTAGGCATGGTGTACCTAAATTTCCTAATGAGAGTATATTTGTAAGCTGCTGCTAAATCTCTCATCACCTCTTCTTTCACATACAAAACAGCAGGAAGGCCTTGTTTAGTGGTAATTTCAGGAGCTGTCAAAGTAATGGGAACATCACATTTGGCCTGATTATATTTAAGTCGATTGGCATAAATTTGCACGACTGTATAAGGGGCCGGTGCAGCAAATGGATAAGTTTTGGGAGGATTAGGAGGATTAACTTGAGGATAATCACTCCTAACATTATTTGTATTAGCTTTAGGAACTTGTTTATCAAAATTGCTAGAAATTCTAAGAAAATTAACCTGATAAACCTACTGTTGATCAACTCTAATGTTAGAGTTAACCGTATTACCTTTCCACTGTTCTTTAGCAACCCAAATTTTCATGTGATCATTCTCACTTCTAAGATGCTCATTACTAGAATTTAAATGGGCTTGAGTTGTAGAAATTACAGCTGAACGAGATTTATCAATATGAATTATACCTGTGTCCTTGCCCTGTTTCTTGATGAGTTGCTCATCCATATGAGAAGTACTAGATTGTCCCAATTCGTGAACATGTTGTTTTCCTTCCCTATGTTGAATTTGTGTCTGTGCTAACACACACATCTCCTCTTCGTATTGAAATTTTTCAAGATTCTTCGAAGGAATTCTGGCAGAATCGCCTGAACCACAATTCCACCGTGGAATGTACTTGAAGCTTCAATGTTATGACCACCACGACCAGTTTTACAACCCTCAATAGTAGACTTATCGTGAATTTCTTCAGCAGTGCTTCGATTTTGGTGGCACTTTTGGGATGATTCATCGGAACTCTTGGCCGCCGTCGCTTATGGATTTTGGTCAAATGGGACGGTGAAATCGTGAGATTTTTGACTATTATGAACATCTTGAAATTGTGATTCTTTTTCTCCAGTCCCTTTTCCTCGATTTTGACTCGAATCTTCCATGGGATTATTAATATGAGTTCCATCCAACTCCCTTTACGCTATTGCAGTATGGATCGCCTCTTCTCTCACTTGAGAGGAGCTGTAGGTTGATTCTAAAGATAATTCTTGAAGTCTGGAAGATATATTTGGCTTGTGCATCACAGTAGATGGATTTGGTGGCCTAAATCGATTAGTTGGCAACACTCATTCCATTATATGGATGCTGAAACATTATGAAATTAGCCGAGTTAGCTAATTTCTTGAGGGAATTCTAGAGAGATAAATTCTTAGAGAGAGAAAAAATTCATGAAATGATGAGGGTTTAGGGTTTAGGGTTTAGGGTTTAGGATTGAGGGTTTAAGGTTTTGATTTAGGGTTTAGGGTTTTAGTTTAGGGTTAAGGATTATGGTTAAGGGTTTAGGGGTAGGGTTCAGGATTAGGTTTAGGGTTTAGGGTTTAGGTTTAGGGCTTAGGGCTTAGGGTTTAGGGTTTATAGTTTAGGGTTTAGGGTAAAAATTTTAGGGTTCAGGGTTTAAGTTTTAGGGTTTTGGGTTTCGATTGTAGGTTTAGGATTTAGGGTTTAGGGTTTCAAGTTCTTTATTTAAGGTTTTTTTATTTATTTATTTATTTTAACGACCCTTGAGTGGGCCAGGGACATAGCAACTCCCCCAGGCCTTAGCATAAATTAAAAACAAAGAATTACAAAGAGGGGGACATAAACCTTACCTCTGGTCCTATGGTGGTTCAAAAGTCGACCTACCTACTAAGGTTAGTCTACTAATCCCCAGACTAAAAAAGGTAAACCTATAACTAAGCACCTAAGGGGAGGACTCCTCTCAATACAAAGTTACTAGGAAAGCATAAATAAGGGAGACTCTCCCGTTACAACGGAAGACAAAAGAAACCTATTCAAAAAGCTATATCTAACCAAGACATAGTCCTGTTGAAAAGGCAGCTATCTGACAATAAACTCAAGGGGTTTTTTTAATTCTTTTCAACTTGTTTCTTCTGAAACTTTGAACTCCCATTTTCTCTAGTATATAACTTCCTCTTGCTGTATTTGATAACTGCATGTAGGTATAATAATGTTGTATAGTTTCGTGTCTGTGGCTCTATTTGGACAGGAAATTTGCAGTGCTTTTTGCCTCTCTATACGTATGAAAACACTAGAAAAAATTCACATTGGTTACCAAGAATTTGGTGTTCCTGTACGTACCTTTGAATCCTCCAAGGTGGAGTATAAATCTGCAACAGCCATTTTGTTAATTGTTCTGTGTCTACTTCTAGAATAATGTTGTTGTATCCATGCTGAATGCACCAATTTAGACCATAGCTGGCAGCCTGTATCTCTGCCTGATTATTGGTTCCTTCGCGAAGAGGTATCGCAAAAGCATAAATGATATCCCCATGCTCATCTCTCAAAATATCCCCCCCCCCTCAAATCTTTCCCGGATTGTGCAAGGCACTACCATCTGTATTAAGTTTATATCTATTGTGAAGGGGTATTTTCCAAAGAATTAAAGTGACTTTAACAGCATGTTTGCAGCTTACAATTGTGTCCACTGCAGGGGCCACTGAACGTATGGAAAAATAAAATTGTGCAGTTGGAGAATGTCTTTGATGATCATGTACTTGACTCTTGTGGTGCTTGATTTTCCCCCCATACTTTGTTGAACACCTATTCTTCCATAAGTTCCAGCAAATCACTATGGGCAGTGTCTGAATAAGAGCCTTATGAGCTTCATTTTTTTCCTTGCTACCACTCCAACTCAATAAGTAGTTGCTCAGTGAGGTTTGCTGGAAATTGACTCCTATAGTACCTGCAAAGAATTTCCAGATATGAGCTGCAAAATGCCCTTGAATGAAGATGTGATCCACTTCATCCCAACCTTGTTAAATGCAGCAGGAGCATTTTACAGGCTCCACCCCAAAGGTTGCTAATTTCTCATTGGTTGGCAATTTATTTCTTATTGCTCTCCAAAGGAGAAAGGACATCTTGAAAGGAATATTTGTGTGCCAGATTTGAGAATTGATCACTTCAGCATTCTTCCTATATCTGCAGATTTCCCACGCAGAAGCACTAAAGAAATTTCCAGACTCATTAGGTTTCCAAACTGCAGATAGTGTTCAAAATGGGATGAATGAGCAGTGGTGGGACCTGTTGTCTCAGCTTTCTTTCATTCCATTTTCCATTGACAATAAACTGAGCAATTGTGTCATTGTTAAGACTAGATATATGGGTGGTAAAATTAGCCAAGGCACCTCCCCCTAGCCAATCATCCCACCAAAAAGAGCAGCTTCCGGAGTTGATTTTCCAAGTGATATGTTCTTCCACTTTATTCTTGTTCTTCATCATATAATTCCACACCAAAGATTGACCTGTATCTCCCTTCTTTGCAACTAGATTGGCTCTCTGACAGTATTTGGATTTAAGGAATTGACCCCAAAGAGAAGATTAAGATCTGAAAGTCCACCATTGTTTGTACTGTAGAGAGGTACAAATGTCTGTAAGTCTTCTGATCCCCACACCTCCTTCTGCCCAAGGTAAACTCATTATTTCAGGAGAGGTCCAATCGTATTTCCTTTTGTCCTGATCCCTTCCCCAGAAAAAATCTAATATAATAGATTCTATATACTTGATAGTAGTATTGGGAGGGGAGATAGCAGCCATTGTATGAATAGGTATGGATTGTAGAGCATGCTTGATCAAGGTGATTTTGCCTCCAAAGCTGAGTATCCTTGCCTACCACCCACAAATCTTCTTAGAGACTTTGTCTACCAGCTGGGAGTAGAAAATGATCCTTTGTCTACCAATATATATGGGGCAACCTAAATATGTAATTGGACTGTCTTTCTGATAGAAACCTGTGACCTCCTGGATGATGGTGATGATGTCTTGAGGAGTGTTATTTGGTACCATAAAGTGACTCTTTTCTTTGTTAATAAGTTGATCAGATGTATGCTCATACTCCTCCAATGTGTGCATGATGAGCTTCATAGATTGTCTATCAGTGTGAGTAAAAACAATCACATCATCAGCAAAACTTAAGAGGTTAATCTGGGGACCTTTGGACTCCATGCTAAAACCTTTATAGAGTTTGATTCTGTTGCAAAAGGTTAAGCATTCTTGAGATTACCTCCGCACCTAAAATAAATAGGGCCGGATATAGGGGATTACCATGCTTAAGGCCTCTAGTTGAGTGAAAAAATCCATATATGTGGCCATTAATAATGATTGAATACCAATTGTTGCTCATGATTCTCCAAATTAAGTCAATGAAAAACTCCCCAAAGCCAAATCTTCTCAACACCAAAGAAGTAAATGACCAAGACACTATATGATAGGCCTTGGTCATATCTAGTTTGATAACAACATTATCCCCCTCTTTGGGCCTCTTAATTCTGTGAGTGATTTCTTGAGCCAGCATGATGTTTTCTGTTATGCTTCTCCCCCTTACAAATCCTGATTGATTTTCTGATCTTAGTAACGGGAGAATGTTTGCCAATCTCATACTCAAAAGTTTGGAAATGATCTTGTTGGAGAAATTGCTGAGACTAATACGTCTGAGATCAGTGAATCTATTAGGTTGCTCAATTTTGGGAACTAAAACTAAGCAAGCATGGGACATAAACTTAGGCATGATATGTCCACAAAAGAAGGACTGCACTGCCGCCAACAGGTCTTTTTTAATGACGTTCCAGCATGCTTGGTAAAACTTTCCCCCTATACCATCTGTACCAGGTGCTGAATTTGGGTTCATGGCAAACACCACCTGTTTTAGTTCCTCCAAGGTAGGCATTTCCTGCAGCATATGATTCTATTCTGGAGTGACTAGAGTAGGTAAGTGTTGAAGGATTCTTTCATCAATTCTGCAGTTCTGGCGAGTAAACATTTTCGAAAAATATTCGTAACCTGCCTGTGCAATCTGATCATCACCCTGTATCCACACATTATCATCAGTACAAATTTTATGCAAAAATAATCTTCTTCTTCTTCCCCTCATCAAAGCATGGAAGTATTTGGTGTTGGCATCTCCTTCCTTAAAACATTGGAGCTGAGTCTTTTGTTTAAGAATAGATTCCTCCAGCTTCAAAAATCTAATGTAGTTGGCATTCATGAGATGTAACTGCTTTCTACAATCCTCTGTGTTATTTGTCAGGAGTTCTTCCTCCGCTTTCCTAATTGTCTCCTCTATTCCTTTACTTTAGCATATATATCCCCATACTCTTTCTTTGACCAATTGCTAAGGTAGAAGTTAACCTCTTCAATTTTTGATGCAGTTGCCACATAGGGTTACCAGTGACTTCCCTATCCCGGCAATCCTGAACAGTCTTTATAAAGTTGTCATTGTCTACCCAACAGTGTAAAAATTTGAAGTACTTGGTGTGACTTTCATTTTTCCTAATCATTTCCATCAACAGTGGGCTATGATCAGAACCCACAGAAGGGAGATGTTCAATAGTAGTTTGAGGCATAACCTCAAGCCATTTATTATTAACCATAGACCTATCCAGCCTCTTCCATACTCTAGCTTGTGTAGCCCTTTGATTACACCAAGTGAAAGGAGGCCCTGTGTAACCAAGATCAACCAAGCCACATGCTTCAATCACACTAATAAACTAAAAGCTCTTTTTCATGTTGAAATCTCCAATGGTACACCAAGGGATATCCATGTTAGCATATTGAAGTAAACTGTCCCACAGAGGCCTCCTCAAATGATATTTACATTTATCATAGATGTAGGACATCAAGAACCTTTCAGTAAGATCAGCATGTTTGAAGTCTCATGTGATATGTTGTTCACAATTCTCATGAATACTGCCAGTGATTTCATTAGACCAAAAAAACCAGATTTTTCCATTAGGATTACTGACTGCATGGTCCATTTGAAGTTGGATTCTCACCATGTTAAGTTGAGAAGTGTCTGCAAAGGGTTCAAGGATAGCTATCATAGATAATTGATGCAATTTCTTGAGTGTTTGAATTCTCTCTAAGGAACATTGGGTGTTGATACTCCTAGCGTTCCAAATGGTCTTAATCATTAAAAACCTTTAGATTTGGACCTTGTAATGGGCCTACTTGGAGCAGCAGAAGTATTTTTGGTGGCCTGATGCTTGGTTTGTCTATGTTGTGTCCTACCTCTTAGAGATAGACCATGTTGTTCTGTAAGTTCCTGGACCTCTTCTGGGCATTCATCATGAAAGGTGGAGCCAAATTCTTGAATTAGATGGTTACAAAGTTCTTCATCGTCTTCATCATACTCCTCAATGGACTGGTTGCCAGGATCCAATTCATCTTAAGAATTCAATGCCCCATAATCATCTTGAATTTGTCTGCCTTTTCTGACTTTGTTTGCAACTTGTTCCTCTGTCTATTTTCCTTTGTCTGTTAGCTCAGGTTCCAGCTCAAAGTTCTTTTGCAGGCTTTTTTTATAGCTTCTCTTTTGTTTTTGCTCAACCTTCCTCTAGATTTATTATTATATTTCTTCTGCCCTGTATCAGTTATCATATCATTCTCTTTTTGAACTTCTTGCTGACTTGCCTTGTGTTGATTTGAATTAGGGGTAGCAGGGGCTCTAGAGTCATTCCTATGGTCATTATCCACAACCTCATGCAGAACATGAGTCAATTCCCTCCCCCCTTTGGACACCCCTTCCTGCAGGTTAGTATGTATCACCTGTACCCTCCCTTCCATGCCTCCAACAGCTTCCTCAACAACAATAACAACATCATTATTAAGGGGTGCAAGGGATGGGAGCATAGAGTCAATACCTGTATCTTCACTCACTTCTCTATTTTGAATGTTGCCTGAATTTCCTGGAGCATGTTTACTACCTTGTAAGTCATTCAAAGCCTCAGTTGTTTGTTTTTTCTGCTTTTTTGGTGAAGCAGGTTAATTAAATATTCCTGATCCTTCAACAACGTTGTTTTGTTTGACTGATTTACAAGCAGTAATTTGTACTTCTTCAGTTTCTTGATTATTGCTTTGATCCTGTGAATCCAGATTAATATACATAATATGGTTGATAATAGTAACTTTACCTGACTAGCCTTGCTGCTGCTGTCGTATGTTGGTAGGTGTCTTGTCCTGAGGTGAGGTTGATCTGTCCTCAATGTTGTGATTGATCTTGATGTGTTTTCCTCTTTGTACCTGCCACTGCTCTTCATGTTGGGTGCTAGATTGTCCTAGTTATTGTTGTTGGTTTGTGTCCCTAGTAATGTGACTTGTTTCCCTGTTGTTCTGGTTGTCTTTCTCTTTTCTATTGTGTTTCCCTTGCTCAGGTTTGTCTTTGTTTTTCTTCTCATTCTCAGCTTCTTTCTTTTTCTTGTGTTCCTCATCTCTTTTTTTGATGTTGCAATCATACTCGTGATGCCCTTGATGCCTGCAGTACATGCAGTGCTCTGGAACACCTTCATATTGCACTTGTTGCCATCTTCCTATGTTATAGTCATCTTCATCAATGCCCATCCAAACCTGTGGGGGTCTAGCCTTGGAGAGATCAATTTGGACCTTTACCCTTGCCACACTTCCTCTAGTCTTTTGAGCTGTTGGAGAATCAAGATATAACAATTTCCCAATTGGCTTCAAAAGAATAGAGACAAACTCTTTTTTATAACAATGCCAAGGGAGCTCGGGTAAGGCTACCCAAACTGGTACTATGGGAGTTTCCTGCTCAGGTCTAAAGGTAGGAGTCCACGTTTGGATTCTCATGAGTTGTCCCTCAATAGTCATCTTTTGTTTAGTCCACACAGTAATATAATCCAGGTCATTATCAAGGTCAATATAGACATGCCTTGAGTTAAAATGGCAGATTTTCACACCACCAGATAGTTGAGTTTGAAGGATGAAATATTTCTTTATTAACTCAATTTTGGGCATAGTAGTGATAAATTTTCCAATTAAGGTAAACTTGCAGTCAGTAACAAGAGTTTGATGGAAATCATCCCTTTTGAATATCACAACTGGTAATCCCTGTCTGTTAGTAAATTCATGTGCTTCAAGATTTAAGGAATCCATTTTCTGATTTTGGTTTTGTTTGAGTTTAGTTGCAAAGGTCTAAATTACTGTAAAAGGAAGAGGTTCAGGGATTTGCTCTTTCTTGGAATTGTTCTGGTGGTTCTGAGAACTTTGGGGGTTATTGACACTATGTCCATTAGTATTTTGACCCCCGAATTTGTTCCTATTGGGAGGGTGAATTTGTTTCTCAAAGTTGCTGGAAATTTTAGGGAACTTAGGATTACTATTATTGCCCTGCCCTTCGTCCTGTTTTCCATGCTCCTGGTGGTCCTTAGAATTGTGAGCTGTACCCTGCAATCTCTGTTTCTCCATATTTCTGATATGCTCCTTTGCATGAATTTCCAAATGAGCAATATTCTTAGCATTAGCAACTTGACTAGTGTTGGGTTCAGTGAAATTTCCTGATGGTATTACTTGCCGTTACTGCTGGTTATCAGTCCTTTGATGTTGTGCATCATTGTCCTTTTGCTGTCTTTCTTTGTTCTGATGAATTAAGTCAGGGGTGGGCATATTCTGATCGCCTTGGATTCCAAATGAAAATTTGGATGACTTATCCCCTTTTGAATGATCTTGAATACCTTGGACTTGTGACATGGAAGTATGATTTCCCTGTTTTGCATTTTTGCTTGGTACTTGTTGATCACTGACTTTGTTCTTCCCATTCAATCTTCCTTGGCTTTGATTGGAATCTTGTATCCTTGAATTGTTGTTTATCATCGGTGTAGACATGTTTCTCCCCTCCAAACCTTCATCTAAACCTGTATCAATTCGAGACAATTCATTAATGTATTCATAACTTACCTGAACTCCGACAGCCCCATCAGAATTCGTCTCTGTCAGGGTTCACCGGTCCAAATTGCTTGAAATTGCTGTGAGATGTTCGTCTAGGTGAGGGGAAGAATCCCCAGTGAACGAATCCTCCTTATCCGATTCGGAATCAGGTCACACTTGAGTGTGCAGTAAAGGCGCCTCATTGGTGATTTTCGAAAAATCTCCAGATTTAGATCTCTCAATTGGCAAGTTAGAATCAGCTGAGATTTGAACTTGAACTAGATCTTGTATAGATGTATCCATATCCACTTCCACATTTGTTCGAATCATCTTCGTTTGGTCATGGGAATTAATTTCGTGAGTTCCGTTTAGTTCTCTCTCAAAAATAACCACACATATCACCTCATCATTTCGCAAATTCGAAGAGTTGTAGGTTGAATTAGACGATGATTCTTGGTGGTTTTTGTAGCTGTTGTCATGGCGCTTCTTTTCCATTAAGTCCGGTGGCCTTAGGAGCCCGTCCGGTGGCTGTGTGGCCATTCCGGCAGAAGTGAGCAGCAAATCGTCCAGTTGAGAGAAAAGGCGTCCCGGTAGGGTTTAGTGTTTAGGGAGTTTAGGATTTAGGGTTTAGGGTTTAGGGTTTAGCGTTCAGTATTTAGGGTTTAGGGTTTACGGCTTAGAGTTTAGATTTAGGGTTTAGGGTTTAAGGTTTAGGGATGAGTATTTAGTATTTGGGATTTAGGGTTTATGGTTTAGGTTTATTGTTTAGGGTTTGGGTTTAAGGTTTAGAGTTTAGCGTTTAGAGTTTAGGATTTACGGTTTAGGGTTTAGGTTTAGAGTTTGGTTTTAGGGTTTAGGGTTTAGGTTTAATGTTTTGAGTTTAGGATTTAGGGTTTTTTTTAATTTTTAGTTTAACTACCCTTGGAGGGGTAGGGGCTGAGCAACACCCCTAGGCCTTATCATAAATAAAAGCAAAAGTACAAGGAGGGGGGCATAAACCTAATCTCCAAACCTATGGTGGTTCAGTAGTCAACCTTCCTCAAGGGATAGTCAACTCATCCCCATACAAAAAAGATAACCAGGATACTAAGTACTTAAAGGAAAGGACTCCTCTCAATACATAGAATCTAGGAAGCATAAACAAGGGAGACTCTGCCTTTACAAAATCAACAAAAAAAAACTATTCAAAAAAGCTATAATTTTAACCTATAGCTAGGTTGAAACGGTTGTGTATATTCAAGGCGGTTCCTTAATCCTCTTAATCTTCCTTCGCCTGAAATTTGCCATTTCTAGCAAGTCTAGTTGGTAGTAAACTCTTGCTTCTTTTGGTAATTGATGATTATTGAAATAAAGTTGGGGGCTAGTGATCTTGTGGTTGTGTTTTGAGAGGGAATCAGCCACAAAGTTGGCTTCTCTAAAGGTGTGTTTGCATTTAAATTCGTGTGTTTGATCGATAAGAGTCTGCAATTTCTCTAGTTATGTGTTGATGCTCCAATGAGGGTTGACTTTATGCATTATCTAGTCCACCAGAAGCTGTGAATATACCTCCAAAAGGACCTTCCTGTGGCCTAATTCTAAGGACCAGGTCATCCCGAAAATCACTGCTTCTAGTTCAACTTGGTTGTTAGTGCCTTCCCCCAATGGAGTGGCAAATGCGAGTAACATTTCTCCAGCCTGATCCCGTATGATACCTCCTGCTCCAGTTCTGCCGGGATTACTCAATGCACTGCCATCCATATTGGTTTTTTACCCATTGAGTAGGAGGTTTTTTCCACTTAACCAGGGTCACTTTGATATCATGCACACATTTTTCCCCTAGTTGGATCAGGTCCCTCCATTTCGAAGGCCATTTGATGTGCGGAAAGGTTGTGGTCATGAGCTAGTAATTGTCCTTGTACACGGCATATTTGACCCTGCTAGCATAGGATTGTTTGGCTCCATATTTACTAGCACATCTATTCTTCCATAGGTTCTAACAAATGAATATTGGTGTAGCTTGTAGTAACAACCTATGTGCCTCATTATTGTATTTAGCTTACCACCATTGCATGATGAGTTGTTGTAGGGAACTGTGGTGATTCCGACAGTTGCAGCAAAGCTTCTCCACACATAGGTAGCAAGTTGTCCATTGTTGAAGGTGTGTTCGATTGTATCCATACTTGGCCTGTTACAACAACAAAAATAATTGGCTGGCTCACTACCAAAACTGGTTAGTTTCTCGTTAGTAGGTAGTTTACCTCTTAAGGTTCTCCACAAAAGAAAATAAGATTTAAAAGGAATACTCTTGTGCCAAATGAGAGAGTTGAATTTAGTCTTGCATCTCTTCTCCCTGATATCATTCCATGCAGAGGAGCAATTGAATTTGCCATCAGTGCTGAGTTTCCAAATAGCTTGGTCGGGGATGGCCTGCTGAATGTGCAGTTCTGTTGATAGGATGTTGGTTAGTTGACTGTTGGGTGCATGCTGGATGAGCATGCTCCAGTTCAATTGTCCTTCATGCCAAAATTGTGCTACAGTAGTGTTATTGAGTCTGTTACTGTTAGCGGAGAATCTCGCAAGAGATCCAATGCCAAGCCAATTATCCCACCAAGACGAACAGCTGCTCGAATTGAGTTTCCATTGAATGTGTTCTTCCACTTTATGTTTGTTATGCTTCAGATGTTTCCAGGTCAGAGAATCACCCGTATCCTATTTTTTACTAATTGGGTTAGATCTTTGACAATATTTAGCCCTTACAAATTCTCCCCAAAGTGTTTGTTTGGATCTAAAAATCCACCATTGTTTATATTGGAAAGACTTGCAAACAGCTTTAAGATTCCTCATACCAACTCCTCCCTCGTCATATGGAAAGCTAAGATTCTTCCATGATGCCCAATGATATTTTTTCCTCTCATTCCTCCATCCCCAGAAAAAATCTGCCATTATACTTTGAACTTGCTTGAGGACAGTAGTAGGTGGAGTTACTGCTGAGAGAAGGTGAATAGGTAAGGATTTAATGACATGCTTGACCAATATTTCTCTACCACCATAGCTCAATAGCTTAGTTTGCCAACCTGTAATTCTGCATAAAACTTTGTTAATAAGATCAAAAAAATAAACAATCCTAGGTCTACCAACAAATAATGGGTAACTAAGGTAAGTGATAGGACCCTCTTTTTGTTTGAAACGTGTTATTCTTTTAATCCTTTTTCTTGTGTTGTTGAATGGACCATAAAGAAGTTTTTATCCGTATTAATGAGTTGTCCGGAGGTTTCCTCAGAGGAATTCAGCGTTTGCATAATGAGCTTAAGAGTGTTCTGTCTTCCAGAAGTGAAGAGGATGATATCATCAACAAAACTTAAGTGGTTTACTTGAGGCCCTCTAGCCTCCATGAAAAAAACCATGATAGTTAGGGTTATTGTGCAGTCTGTTAAGGGATCTCGAAAAGACCTCTGCACCTAAAATAAATAGGGCAGGAGATATAGGATCCCCTTGTTTGAGACCTCTCATGGAATGAAAGAAACCATGTCTTTTGCCATTGACAATAATAGAATACCAATTGTTGGCCATGATCCTCCAAATCATGTCAATAAATACTTCGTCAAACCCCAATCTTCTTAACACCAAGCATATATAGGACCAAGAAACCGTATCATACGTTTTAGCCATGTCCAATTTAATAATAACATTGCTCCCAATATTAGGCTTCATAATCAGGTGAATAATCTGTTGGGCTAGCATAATGTTTTCTGATATACTCCTCCCTTTGACAAATCCCGACTGCTTTAGTGAAACCAAGTTAGGTAAAATAAGACCAAGTCTAGAGCTCACCAATTTAGATATAATCTTGCTAGTGAAGTTACTTAAATTGATGGGCTTAAACTTAGTGAGTTTGTTAGGATTGCTCATTTTAGAAAGGAGAACAATGCAAGAGTGAGAGAAATATTTAGGAATCATTTGACCACAAAAGAATGCTTGAATAACACCAAATAACTCCTTCTTGATAATATGCCAACATTTCTGAAAGAAGTAACCATTCATCCCATCAGGACCAGCTGTAGAATTAAGATTCATAGAGAAAACCACTTCCTTCAACTCTTCCAAAGTAGGCATAGTAATCAGATTATTATTTTGTTCCTGATTGACCATCCTGGGGATGCAATTGAGAACACTCTCATTGATAACCTTTTCCTACCCTGTAAAAATCTTTTGGAAGTGTCCACACGCAACTTCAGCAATGTTGTCATCTCCCTGTATCCACTCCCCCTCTTTACTGATAAGTTTATGTATAAACAGTCTTCTTCTCTTTCCTCTTATCAGTGAATGAAAATACTTTGTGTTAGCATCTCCTTCTTTGAACCATTGTAATTGAGTTTTTTGTTTCAAAATGGAGTCTTCCATTTTCAAAAATCTGATGTATTCTGCATTAAGCTCATGAAGTGTTGTCCTGTTTTTTTCAATATGGTCTTGAATAAGATTTTCTTCAACATTCCTGACCTTCTCTTCATACTCCTTGACCTTAACAAAGATGTAACCAAATTCCCTTTTGGACCAGGATCTAAGAGTATTGGACAATCTTTTCAATTTCTGATGAAATTGCCACATGATGTTACCTTCTACAGTTCTGTCCCAACAGGCCTTAACAACATCAAAGAAATTGGGTTGATCAGTCCAACAATTGAGAAATTTAAAATACCTGATTTGGTTTTCTTCTCTACCACTCATTTCCATCAGTAGTGGACAGTGGTCTGATCCTACTGATGGTAAATGAGTGATAGTAGTTTGAGGCATTGTTTCCAGCCATTTGTCATTAACCATTGCCCTGTCCAGTCGTTTCCAAATTCTATGATGTATACCCCTTTTATTGGACCAAGTAAACCTTTTTCCACTGAAGCCTAGATCCATGAGCCCACATGCTTCAATCACTGCAATGAAGTCTAGACTTTTCCTCATGCTATAAGGTATCCCTCCAAGCTTTTCCTCAATAGAAGTAATCCTATTATAGTCACCTACTGAGCACCATGGTTTGTTGTTTTCAGCAGCATGGTACAACATTCTATCCCATAAGGGTCTTCTGAGTTGATCCTTACACTTGGCATACACAAAGGTGGTGGTGAAGTGAGTTTGAATTTCATTGTGACTAATGTCACAAGTGATTTGTTGTTCATCCTCCTCAATGACTACACAATCAATGTCGTTATTCCAAAAAAGCCAAATTTTTCCATTTCGATTACTTACAACATGCTTTATGGCTAATTGGTGTTTAAAACTTTGGATTTCTATAGTATCAGAGAAAGGTTCTAAAATAGCAATGATAGAAAGCTTGTGCATCCTCTTGAGCATTTTGATTCTTTCTAGAACACCTTGGGTATTGATCCCCCTAACATTCCAAATGATTGTACTAATCATTGAGATGATCTCGAAGAAAAAAGCCTAGTATTTTGTCTGCCAGCAGTGACAGTGTTGATATTTTGATTTTTGAATTGGAACCTATCATGGTGTAGTCCTCTGGGACATAGTCCCTGCATATCTGCCACCTTTTGAATCTCTTCTTCAGACCTTTATCAGGATAAGGACTAAAAGCTCTAATCAATAGCTCACTAGTCTCATCCTCCTCATCAGGGTCCTTGAGAGAGTGATTGTCCACATCTAGATCATCTTCTGAATTGTCTACAACATATTCATCAATTTCAAGGCTTTTGTTAGTTTGACATTTTTCATTTCTTTCATCCGGTGGCCCATTTATAGGAATGTTCATATATTGGGTCTGCAGTGGAGTGATACCCATCCCAAGTTGTTTATCTACCATTATAAATTTCTTGCAAGTTTCTCCACTAGTTTGTTGTTCCCCCTGCTGATTGTTATCATGTTGCTGATTCTGTCTCCTTTTTGCAGCTTCTTTTTTTTTTGCTAGGTTTGTTCTTGCTTTTGGTGGTCTTTTCTTGGTTGCTAGTACTTGCTTTTGCTCCCATATCCTTTGCCATAGCCCCTTTGTTTTGCTTACCTACACTTTTTCTCCTCCTTTTGCTTTTTGGTTTCGGTATTTTTGCTGGTATTTTGTTTTCCTTCCTCAAATTGTTGTTGATGTTGTACCTGTGGTTGATTAGGACTTTGTTGTTGTCTAGTGGTAGCAGGGGTTCTATAGTCTGAATTGTGGTCAGTGTGAGTCCCCTCATGCATAGCATGAGACAAATTCCCCCCTTTGGACACCCCTTCATGCATGTTAGTTTGTTTCTCCTGACATCCCTCTTCCATCCCTCCTTCAACTTCACCAGCATCATCAAGATATTTAGTATTGGGGTTTGTGGGGTTTGGGAGCATTGAGTCAACACCTGTGCTCTTGTTCTTCCCATTTTTTCTTGTTTGCTTGGCTTGTGATTTTTGGTGTTGGTCTGCATTAGACCAGTTTTGTGCTATTTGTGTGTTTTCCCTTCATTACTGTTGTGCTCTCGATTATCCTCCATTTGTTTTTCCTGCTTGTTAAAGTTAGTAAAAGAATTATGGATTGAAGTATTAACTGTATCTAGTTGCTGAGTTGTGCTTTATGGTTGCTCCTTTGACACTTTGTTTTGTGGTGAGGTTGGTCTCCACATTGTCTTCTGTGTTTTTTCTTCCTGTGATTTAATGTTTTTTCTTCTTGTCACTTGTCATTCCTCCTCCTTTTGTTGTTCAGGTTGCTGTTCATTGCTTCCAGCCTTGGTTTTTTGTTGTTGTTGCTCCTCCTGTTCCCTTGTCTTAATTTGCTTGTGCTCCCCTCCTTGTTTTCCTTGTTCACCTTTATTCATATTTTTCATTTCTGTTCCTAGCTCTTTCCTTCTTTTGAAGTCTTCATTCCTTATCTTGAAGTTACAATAACCTATCATGTGGCCTTAGTGTTTACAGTATGCACAATAAAGAGGAATATTTTCATACTCAATAGGTTGCCATCTCCCTATAGTGAGATCTTCATCATCCAAACCAATCCACACATGTCTAGGTCGATCCTTTGTGAGGTCCACTTGGACCTTTACCTTGGCCATGCTGGCTGTAGCTCTCTTAATAGAGGTTGTATCTAAGTATAAAACATTGCCCACAGACTCTAGTAGAGGTGTGATGAATTCTTTCTTGAAGCAGTGCCATCGTAGACCTGGCAGCAGTACCTATATAGGAACAATGGGTGTTTCTTCTTCAGGTCTAAAATTGGGAGTCCAAACTTGCATTCTCATAAGTTTGCCCTCAATTGTCATTCTTTGTTGTGTCCATACAGTGTTATAGTACAATTCATTGTCCAAATAAATAAACACATGCCTAGCATTATAGTATGCAATATTGACCCCCCCCCCCCATTCAGCTGAGTTTGTAAGATGAAGCTTTTTCTGATGAGTTCTATTTTCGGCATGGTAGTACTGAATTTTCCTATAATGGTGTATTTACAGTCCACAGTCAATTTATTCATGAAGTCATCCATGTCATAAATAACAGCACGTTTGCCCTGTTTAGTAGTGTGTCTGGGAGGGACCAGCTCTATAGTGGTAGCATGTGTAGCATGAATTTGTCTAAGTCTAGCATCCAAAGTTTGTACCACTTTATAGGGGGTAGGTTCTGAATGTTGGTCCTGTTTGGTTTTTTGGTTATCATTTGGATTGCTTGGGCCTTTGGATTGGTTGGGCTGATTGGTTTGTTGATCTTTCTGATTGGAGATGTTGTGTCTATCAAAGTTGCTGGAGATTTTAGGGAAGTCCTTGTGGTAGTTATTAGGTTCAGAATTCCCTCCATGATCAGGTAGTTGAGATTGACTGTTTGTTCTCCCCCTATCTTGGTTTCGATCCACATGTTGTTGGGATTCAATGTCCCCCTTGAGCATTCCTGATCATTCAACCTAACAGTCTTTTGCCCCTTTGCATTGTCATTCAAATGAGTCTCACTACTACTCAAATTAACAGCATCTCTACTAGAGTTAGCATCAGAATACTTACCTACTTGAGTATCATCCTCACTCGATTTTTTGCTTTGTGAATTCGTAGCTCCTGCCTAGTGTTCTTGCATCTGATCATAGTTAATGTCATTAGCATAATTAATGGTTTTACTTGGTCTTTTGTTTCCCTCATTACTTGTTAGTGTATCCATTGGTTTCACTCCAAATGAGAAGTGGGATGAGCTCTCCACTTCAATCACCTCCAAGGTTGTATCCCCTACCTTATCGTGTTGATCATTTTGGTCAGGACCCATTCGTGTATCACCATTCTATGACTTCATCTTCATTTTTTGTTTTTCCGTTGAGAGGTGATCCTGTCTTTGACCATTTGGGCCAGCTTGATCCTGTGAGTATGTCCCCTGTTGTTCTGCTTCATTTCTGCAGTTGAGATCTTCAACCTCAATTTGTTGCTTGGTAGTAGAAGCAATCAAATTTGCTTGAATTTCCTCTTGGCTGTGTTGTTGACCTAAATTCGTGGATATATTGGTAAGGTGGACCTCCTCATCCATAGAAAAATGTCCCCTAGTAATGCCGCCATCACTGATACGCTCAAATTACACCTCCCTAAAGAAGTATAAGTGATCGTTATCAAGTAAAGAACCCAACTTGTAGGTTGGGGGTCAATCCCACGAGGAAAATGATTTAGACTTAACTTTAACCAACAATTATATTCAATTAGCCAAAGTACTTCCAGAAACAAGAAATAAGAGGGGGGGATTTGTGAAACAAATTGTAAGAATTCAGTAAGTAATCAATAAACAAAAGTCAATTTCGGTCCGGCAACCCTAGTTGTGGATTTAGTTACCCATATTAGCAAAAACACAATTCATAATATTAGATGAATAAATCATGAACTTACGTAACGAGAATAATAAACCCAGACTTTCAACTTGAATTGCAAAGCCAAAAATCTTCAAAACGAATGTAGAAAATCAATAATTGCTAAGGTTGCAACTTAATCTCCAAAGTCACAAAGTAAAAATAGAATAATAATGTCTAAATTCTAAAAACGAGGTTTACATGTCCTATTTATAGAAAACAAATCCTAAATTAAAAGGGAAACAAATTAAGGAAAGTTTGTTCAGGTACGCGTCTTCAATCCACGAGACTGACTTACAGACCATCGATGGATCTACTATCCGTAAGTCCCTTCCGTCAGCCAGGACTTAGAAAATATTTCCGCTTCCAAAAAATCAGCTTCTCTGAAGCAAATGACGGACTAGCAGTACAGACCGTAGATCGATCTACGGTCTGTCAATCGCCTCCGTAGCTCCATACTTAGAATCTTCAAAAATCAGGTATTGAAACCCTCGCAGTATCACTGTACGGATCAACAGCACGGTCGGTAGATCAATCTACGGACCATAAATGGACCCCGTGGTTCCACACTTGGTCAGATTTCCCTGATTTATCCTCAATACAATGCCTGCTGATCTACGGTCATCACTTACGAATCGTGGATGGACCTACGGTTCGTAGATCACCTCCGTGAATGCCCTGTTTCTGCATTTCTTTCAGTTGTCTCTATACTTCTGCGCCTGAACATCTTTCCTGCAAAACATGATAAAAACACATAAAAAACCAATATAAAAATGCCCTGGACACACACAACTTGTAAGTGAAATATATTAAAAATACCGTAAACTAGCGGTATAACAGTCACCTTTCGATTTTCCAGTTGGTTGCTCATCAGAATTCTTTACACCAACGATTGGATCGTCCATTTTAATTGAAATTGCAGTGAGATTGGTGGGAAGATGGACGAATTTGAAGGCTAAGGTCCGGCGATTTTTCAACAAAATGCCCATAAATCGCCTCATCAGTTCTCTCAAATGGCACGATGGATTCATTTGATTTTTTAATATGTTGTAGATCTTGATTAGTAGAATCATTCCCTTTAAACAATTTTCTATGAATCAACCTCGCGCGATCTGGGGAAATAATTTTTTGAATCCCGTCCAACTACTTTTCTGAAATCGCGATATGCATCGCTTCATTATTTCGCAAATTCGTGGAGCTATAGGATGAATTAGAAGACGATTCTTGGTGGGTTTTCTTCATTTTCTCAGGGAGCCCCTGATGGCTTTCATCCGACAGCTTGCAAGTGCTCACCAGCGGCTCACGCGCCATTCCAGCAAGTGAGCTAGCCGTTGGAGCTGTAGTAGCTGTGTAAATTATTGAGAGTGTTCTGCAAAGAGAGAGAAATTAGAGAGAAAAATAATAGGATTTGGGGTTTAAGGTTTAAGGTTTAGGGTTTAGGGTTTAGGGTTTAGGGTTAAAAGTTTAGGGTTTAGGGTTTAAGTTTTACGATTTAGAGTTTAGGATTTTTGGTTTAGGGTTTCGGGTTGTAGGTTTAGCATTTAGGGTTTAGGGTTTCGAGTTATAGGTTTAATGTTTAGGGGTTAGGATTTATTTTTTAGGGTTTAAAGTTTAGAATTAAGGGTATTGGACTTTGGCATAGCATTTAGGATTTAGGGTTTAGGGTAAAGGGTTTAAGGTTAAGGGTTTAAGGTTTTGGCATTCGAGTTTAGGGTTTAGGGTTTAGTTTTAGGGTTTAGGGTATAGGGTTTATGGTGTATGGTTTAGGGTTTAGGGCTTAAGGTTTAGAGTTCATGATTTAGGGTTTAGGGTTGAGGGTTCAGGATTTCAATTTAAGGTTTAGGGTTTTGATTTAGGGTTAGGTTGTATGGTTTGGGGTTTAAGGTTAGTGTTTAGGATTAGGGTTTAGGGTTTAGGGTTTAGGTTTTGGTATACGGTTTAGGGTTTAGGGTTAAGGGTATAGGTTTAGGGTTTAGAATTTAGTGATTAGGGTTCAGGGTTTAGGGTTTAGGGTTTAGGGTTTAGTGTTTAGGGTTTAGGGTTTAGGGTTTAGGGTTTTGAGTTATAGGTTTAAGGTCTAGGGGTTAGGGTTTAAGGTTTAGAGTTTAGGATTTAGGTTTTAAGGTTTTGACTTATGGTTTAGGATTTAGGGTTTAGGCTTTAGGGATTAGGTTTAGGGTTTAGGATTTATGGTTAGGGTTTAGGGGTTAGGGTTTATGGTTTAGGGATTAGGGTTTAGGGTTTAGGCTTAAGGTTTAGGATTTAGGGTTTATGGCTTAGATTTAAGGTTTAGGATTTATGATTAGGGATTAGAGATTAAAGTTTAGGGATTAGGGTTTAAGGTGAGGGTTTAGAGTTTAAGGATTAGAGTTTAGGATTTAGGGTTCAAGGTTTAGGGCTTAGTGTTCAATATTTAGGGTTTAGGGTTTAGGGCTTAGAGTTTAGGGTTTAGGGTTTAGGGTTTAGGGTTTAATGTTTAAATATTATTATTTAGTATTTAGGATTTAGGGTTTGTGGTTTAGGTTTAGGGTTTAGCATTTGGGATTAGGGTTTAGGGTTTAGCGTTCAAAGTTTAGAATTTAGGGTTTAGGGTTTATGTTTAGAGTTTTGTTTTAGGGTTTAGTGTTTAGGGTTTATTGTTTTGAGTTTAGGATTTAGAGTTTAGGTTTTAGGGTTAAGGTTTAGGGTTTAGGGTTTAGGGTTTAAGGTTAGGGTTTAAAGTTTGGGGTTTTAGGTTTATGGTTTAGGGTTTTGGGTTTATAGTTTAGCTTTACGATTTAGGGTTTATTTTTTAGGGTTAGGGTGTAGTGTTTAGGGTTACATTTTGGAATTTAGGGTTTATGGTTAACTGTTTAGGGTTTAGGGTTTAGGTTTTAGTGTTAAGGGTTTAGGGTTTCGTGTTGAAGGTTTAGGATATAGGTTTTAGGGTTTAGGGTTTAGGGTTTAGAGTTTGGTATTTAGGGTTTAGGGTTTAGGGTTCAAAGTTTGGATTTAAGGTTTAGGGTTTAGGCTCTAGGTTTAGGGTGAAGGTTTAGTGTTTAGGATTTAGGGTTTAATGTTTAGAGATTAGGATTTAGGATTTAGGTTTTAGGGTTTATGGTTTAGGTTTAGTGTTTATGGTTTAGCATTCAAAGTTTAGGATTTAAGGGTTAGAGTTTAGATTTAGGGCTTAGGATTTAGGTTTAGTGTTAGGTTTTAGGGTTTAGGGTTTAGGGTTTAATGTTTAGAGTTTAGGATTTAAGGTTTAGGGTTTTGGCTTTCGGTTTAGGAATTAGGGTTAGGGTTTAAGGTTTAGGATTTAGGGTTTAGGGTTTAATGTTAGTGTTTAGAGTTTAGGGTTTATAGTTTAGGGTTGAGGAAGGTTTTGGATTTAGGGTTTAGAGTTTAGGTTTAGGATTTAGCATTAAGGGTTTATGGATTATGGTATAGGGTTTAGGGTTTTATATTAGAGTTTACGGTTTATAGTTAATAGTTTAGGGTTTAGGGTTTAGGTTTTAGTGTTAAGGGTTAATAGTTTTGGGTTTAGGGTTTAGGGTTTAATCTTTAGAGATTAGTATTTATTATTTTGGATTTAGGGTTTATGGTTTAGGGTTTAGGGTTTTATTTTAGAGTTTACGGTTTATTGGTAATAGTTTAGGGTTTAGGGTTTAGGTTTTAGTGTTAAGGGTTAATGGTTTTGGGTTTAGGGTTTCGTGTTGAAGGTTTAGTGTTTAAACTTTAGAGATTAGTATTTATTATTTTGGATGTAGGGTTTATGGTTTAGGGTTTGGGTTTAGGGTTTAGGGTTTAACATTTAGAGTTTAGGATTTAGTGTTTAGGTTTTAGGTTTAAAGTTTGATTTTAGGGTTTTGGGTTTAGGGTTTAATGTTTTAGGTTTAGGATTTAGGGTTTAGGATTTAGGGTTACGGTTTAGGGTTTAGGGTTTAGGGTTTAGGGTTTAAGGTTAGGGTTTAGAGTTTAGGGTTTTGGTTTTATGGTTTAGGGTTTTGGGTTTTGAGTTTAGAGTTTAGGTTTAGAATTTAGGGTTTATCGTTTAGGGTTAGGGTTTAGGGTTTAGGCTTACATTTTAGAGTTTAGCGTTTATGGTTAACTGTTTAGGATTTATGGTTTAGGTTTTAGTGTTAAGGGTTTAGGGTTTCGTGTTAATGGTTTGGGGTTTAGGGTTTAGGGTTCGGTATTTAGGGTTTTGGGTTCAGAGTTTGGATTTAAGATTTAGGGTTAAGGTTTAGTGTTTAGGGTTTAGGGTTTAATGTTTAGAGATTAGGATTTAGGATTTAGGGTTAATGATTTAGGTTTAGGGTTTAGCATTTAGAGATTAGGATTTACGGTTTAGGGTTTAGAGTTTACATTTGGGCTTCGGGTTTAGGTTTACTGTTAGGTTTTAGGGTTTAGGGTATAGGGTTTAATGTTTAGATTTTAGGATTTACGGTTTAGGGTTTCGGTTTTGGGTTTAGGAATTAGGGTTAGGGTTTAAGGTTTTTGATTTAGGGTTTAGGGTTTAAGGTTAGGGTATAGAGCTTAGGGTTTAGGGTTTAGGCTTTAAGGTTTTGGGTTTAGGGTTTAGAGTTTAGGTTTAGGGTTTAGGGTTTATAGTTTAGGGTAAGGATTTATCGTTAAGGGTTTAGGGTGTATGGTTAATGGTTTAGGGTTTAGGGTTTAGGTTTTAGTGTTAAGGGTTAAGGGTTTTTGGTTTAGGGTTTTGTGTTTGAAGGTTTAGGCTTTAGTGTTTACTATTTAGGGTTTAGGGCTTATAGTTTAGATTTTGTGTTTAGGGTTAGGGTTTAGGGTTTAGGGTTTAGGGTTTAAAGTGTAGAGATTAGTATTTATGATTTAGGGTTTATGGTTTATGTTTTGGGTTTAGGGTTTAGGGTTTAGCGTTCAGAGTTTAGGATTTAGGGTTTAGGGTTTATATTTAGAGTTTAGTTTTAGGGTTTAGGGTTTAGGGTTTAATGTTTTGAGTTTAGGATTTAGGGTTTAGGTTTCAGGGTTTAGGGTTTAAGGTTAGGGTTTAGAATTTAGGGTTTGGGGTTTATGGTTTAGGGTTTTGGGTTGAGAGTTTAGGTTTAGCATTTAGGGTTTATTGTTTAGGGTTAGGGTTTAGGGTTTAGGGTTACATTTTAGAGTTTAGGGTGTATGGTTAACTGTTTAGGGTTTAGGTTTTAGGTTTTAGTGGTAAGGGTTTAGGGTTTTGTGTTGAAGGTTTAGGGTTTAGAGTTCGGTATTTAGGGTTAGGGTTTAGAGTTTGGATTTAAGGTTTAGGGTTTAGGTTAAGGGGTAGGGCATAGTATTTAGTATTTACTGTTCAGGGTTTAATATTTAGAGATTAGGATTTAGGATTAGTATTTAGGATTTAGGGTTTATGGTTTAGGGTTTAGGGTTTGGCATTCAGAGTTTAGGATTTAGGGTTTAGAATTTAGATTTAGGCCTTATGGTTTAGGTTTAGTGTTAGGTTTTAGGGTTTAGGGTTTAGGGTTTATGGTTTAATGTTTAGAGTTTAGGATTTAGTGTTTAGGGTTTAGGGATTAGGGTTTCAAGTTGTAGGTTTAGGGTTTAGGGGTAATGATTTAGGGTTTAGGGGTTAGGATATAGGTTTAGGGTTTAGGGTTTATGCTTTAGAGTTTAGGATTTAGGGTTTAGGTTTAGGGTGTAGGATTTTGGGTTGAGGGTTTAGTGTTTAGAATGTAGGGTTTAGGGGTTAGGATTTAGGGTTGAGGGTTTAGTGTTTAGGGTTTAGGGTTTAGGGTTTAGGATTTAGACTTTGGGTTAATGTATTAGGGTTTAGGTTTAGGGTTAGTGTTTAGGGTTTAGGGTTTAGGGTTTAGCATTTATAGTTTAGGGTTTGGATTTAGGGTTCAGTGTTTAGGTTTAGGGTTAGGGTTTATAGTTTATGGTTTATGGTTTAAGGGTTAGGGCTGAGGGTTTATAATTTAGGGTTTAGGGTTGAGGGTTTAAGTTTTAGGGTTTAGAATTTAGGGTTTTGGGTTCAGGGTTTCGAGTTTTGGGTTAAAGTATTAGGATTTAGAGATTAGGGTTTTGGGTTTAGGGTTTAGGGTTTTGAGTTGAAGATTTAAGGTTTAGGGGTTAGGGTCTAGGGTTTAGGGTTTTTTTATTATTATTTTAATGACCCTTGGGGGGGTTAGGGGCTTAGCAACACCCCCAGGCCTTATCATAGATAATAGAAAGCAAAATACAAAGAGGGGGACATAAACCTTACCTCCGAACCTAGGGTGGTACACAAGTTGGTCTTCATACTAAGGATGACTATCTTGTCCCCATTTCTATAAAGTGAAACCTAGTAGTAAGCACCTAAGGAGAGGACTCCTCTCATACAAAATACTAGGAAACATAAACTAGGGAGACTCTCCCCTTACAAGGCAGAAAGAGAATAAAAAACAAAAGGACCTAGAAGAATTATTATATCTAACTGATACATAATTCAAAAGGACTAATCCAAAGTAGTTAAAGCCATTTAGGCCACCCAGATGAAATTATATCATCTAGCAGGTCCAAACTTCATGGAGATTGTTTAATCCCCTTCAATTTCTTTCTTCTGAAATACGATACTCCCATTTTTTCCAAAAGATAGCTTCCTTTGACAATTGGTGGTAATTGTTGGGTGGTGTAGTAGTGATGAATCACATCAGTTTTGTGGCTTCTTTTGGACAGCAAATCTGCTGTACTATTTGTTTCTCTGTAAGTATGCTGACAACTGAAAAATTCCAATTTCCTGGTGAGGTTGATGAGGTCCTGGATACCTTGTTGCAACTGCCAGGGGGGTTTGAGAGAGTGTGTCAGCCATCTTGTAAGCAATTCTGAGTCGATTTCAAGTGTTATTCTTCTGTACCTATGTTGTATACACCACTCAATGCCATGAATAGCTGCTAGAGTTTCTGCTTGACTGTTGGTGCCATATCAAAGAGGCATAGTGAAAGCATACAACATGCTGCCTGTGTGATCTCTCAGAATTCCTCCTCCCCCTATCTTGCCTGGATTGTTGAGAGCACTTCCATCCGTATTGAGTTTCAAAGTGTTGGGAGGAGGTTTTTCCCAACTAACTTGCCAGATTCTGATTTCCTTTTTGCAGAGCTCAATGATTTTGATCATTTCTTGCCAAGTTTGAGGCCATTGAATGTAGGGATATGTTATGGTAATTAAACGCTTGATATCCTTGTTAATAAAAAACTTGACTCTAGTAGTGCTAGATTGCTTGCCTCCATATTTTGCCCCACATCTATTCTTCCATAAATTCCAACAAATAATAATAGGAGTTGCTTGGACAAACAGTTTATGCACATCATTTTTAGTTTCCATTCCCCATCAGCAGTTGAGGAGATTTCTCACTACACCATTTTAGGCCTACGGCCACCCCAGTAAAGTGTGGCCTAAACTAGAAAAAAGTGTGGCCTTTGATAAAAGGCTACACTTTTTGACTTTAGGCAACACTTTTTAGGGGGTGGCATAAAGAAGTGTAACCTTTGACATTAGGCAACACTTTTTAAATGTCACCATCACAACTACACTTATAAAGCGTAGCCAAAGAGGTTTATGGGCACGCTTTGTAGTGATGCATTAGCGACACCTTTTTTTAATTATACTACACTTTTAAGTGTTGCCTTTGCTTTCTTATTGGTCACACTTAAAAAGTGTTGCCATTTATATCTCATCTAGAGCAACACTTATAAAGTGACTTATGTACAAGATAACATTGGACGTCCTACAACAACACTTTTGAAGTGTGGCAATGTTGTGTAGAAATTTGTAGCCACAATTTTCTATATTTAAAAATAATAATTTTTATTTGCATATATTCAATAATCACATAATTAAATATACAAGTGACCTAAATCACAAAATTAACTAATAATTAAATAGAGGCTATATATTTCAAATAAACTTCGAGAAACGTGTATTGTACAACCAATACTTAGAAAGTGAATGCTTAAATATCTCTACTATCAATAAATTCCACAAAACCAAATGCATTCAAACATATATGACAATAGTACTACAAAAACTCTTCATCGTTCACTACAATAGATTGAGTTTACTTCTGGTCACAATTCAAATTCAATTACTGGCATTTTCCTGCACATTCAAAATAAAATTATAAATTAGTGAAATAAATTGAAATGACCCAAAAGGTTCTAAAAAAAATGTGCTTCGGAAGTTACTGGAAACTTGTTTCGCTATATCAAAAAAAAAATCCGTTTCGTTTTTCGAAATGGGAAATCGGTCTAACCCAAATTTTAGAGCAACCGTATCAAAATTCGAAATTTCCAAGTGAAGTCTTTTTCGAGGGTCTACTTTGGAGGGTCATATCTCCTAGCACACAAATAATTGGGTGGCCCATAACATATCCATTGAAAGCCCATTGAGTTAGCTACCTAACGCACTTCGTTTCACCTCATTCGGAGTTCGGACGAAGAAGTTATGCCCATTTTTGTAAAATCTGTCCGGCAGGAAATGCAATTTCCAGTGAGCGTTTTTACTGTTCACCCGCCTCATTTATTTTTCTAAGTGTTGGACTATTTTTCCAAAGGGCATATGGTATTTCCTATATACCATTAGTTCAATTCCCATCTCTAAAACATTTCCCAAAACACCTTTCCCATACTTAGACACATTTTCTCTCAAGTTCTCTCAAGAACCCTAATCCAAAACCTTCCTCAAGATTG
>JAJONY010078509.1:0-22452 GCA_029582405.1 Solanum gandarillasii | reverse complement strand
GGATTTTTGGTGATCAAGAATTCCAACCTCATTTTTGCCAAAATTTTACCTGGACGTTCGTTAAGACCTTATCTATGGAGCCAGTTGGACCTCACGGCAAAAATGGTCCATTTTCAAAGTCAAACGAGCCCTAAAGCAGGTAAACCCCCCATTTTACCGGTTTTCTTTTGCTATAGTCCACGAATTTTTTGGTTATCCGAAATTCCGACAACATTTTTGCCAAAATTTTACCTGGACGTCCGTTAAGACCTTATCTGTGGAGCCAGTTAGCCTTTATGGCCAAATTGGACCTTTTTCTTGCTCAAACGAGCCCTAGAGCAGGTAAACCCCCTATTTTACCAATTTAATGTGCTATAGGTCACCATCTTTTTTGGTGATAAACAATTCTGACCTCATTTTTGCCCAAAGTTTACCTGGACGTCTGTTAAGACGTTACCTATGGAGCCAGTTGGGCCACACGGCCAGAATGGCCCATTTTCATGGTCAAATGAGCCCTAGAGTAGGTAAATCCCCCATTTTACCAATTTTCGTGTGCTATAATCCATGGATTTTTTGGTTATCCGGAATTTCGACCTCATTTTTGTAAATTTTATACCTGGACGTCTGTTAAGACCTTATCTACGGATCCAATCGGCCCTCACGGCCAAAATGGCCCATTTTCAAGGTCAAACGAGCCCTAGAGCAGGTAAACCCCCCATTTTGCCGATTTTCGTGTGCTGTAGGTCACCATCTTTTTTAGTGATCAAGAATTCCAACTTCATATTTGCCAAAATTTAACCTGGACATCCGTTAAGACGTTACCTATGGAGCCAATCGTCCTTCACAGCCAGAATGGCCCATTTTCAAGGGCAAACGAGCCCTAAAGAAGGTAAACTCCCCATTTAGCAATTTTCGTGCGCTATAGTCCACAAATTTTTTGGTGATCCAGAATTTCGTCCTCATTTTTGCCAAAATTATACCTGGACGTCCGTTAAGACCTTATATATGGGGCCAGTTAGACCTCACGGCCACAATGGCCCATTTTCAAGGTCAAACTTTTACTTGGACGTTCATTAAGACCTTACCTATGGAGCCAGTTGGCTCTCACGGCCACAATGGCCCATTTTCAAGGTCAAACGAGCCCTAGAGCAGGTAAACCCAATTTTACCGATTTTCGTGTGGTATAGTCCACAGATTTTTTGGTGATCCAGAACTATGACCTCATTTTTGCAAAATATTACCTGGGCGTTCGTTAAGACCTTATCTATGGAGCCAGTTGTCCCTTACAACCAAAATGGCCTCTTTCCAAGGTCAAACGAGCCCTAGAGTAGGTAAACCACCCATTTTGCCGATTTTCTTGTGCTATAGGTCACCATCTTTTTTGGTGATCCAGAATTCTGACCTTATTTTTGCCAAAATTTTACCTGGACGTCCGTTAAGACCTTACCTATGGAGCCAGTTGGCCCTTATGGCCAAAATGACCCATTTTCAAGGTCAAACGAGTCCTAGAGCAGGTAAACACCCTATTTTACCCATTTTTGTGTTCTATAGTCCACGGATTTTTTGGTGTTCCAGAATTCTGTCCTTATTTTTGCCAAAATTTTACCTGGACGTCCGTTAAGACCTTATTTATGGACCCAGCTGGACCTCACTGCCTAAATGGCCCATTTTCAAGATCAAACGAACCCTAGAGCAGGTAAACCCCCCATTTTACCAATTATCATGTTCTATAGTCCACAAATTTTTTGGTCACCCGGAATTTCGACAAAATGTTTGCCAAATCTTACCTGGACGTTCGTTAAGACCTTATCGATGGAGCCAATTTTCCCTCACGACCAAAATGGCTCATTTTCAAGGTCAAACGAGCCCTAGAGCAGGTAAACACCCCATTTTACCGATTTTAGTGTTCTATAGTCCACATATTATTTGGTGATCCAGAATTCTGACCTTATTTTTGCCCAAATTCTACCTGGACGTCCTTTAAGACCTTATCTATGGAGCCAGTTGGCCCTCACAGCCAAAATGGCCAATTTTCGAGGTCAAACGAGTCCTAGAGCATGTAAACCCCCCATTTTACCGATTTTCGTGTGCTAATAGTCCACAAATTTTTTGGTGATCCAGAATTCTGTCCATATTTTTGCCAAAATTTTACATGAACGTCCGTTCAGATTTTATCTATGGAGCCAGCTGAACCTCCCTGCCGAAATGGCCAATTTTCAAGGTCAAACGAACCCTAGAGTAGGTAAACACCCCATTTTACCGATTTTCGTGTGTTATAGTCCACAGATTTTTTGGTGATCCAGAATTCCGACCTTTGTTTTGCTAAAATTATACCTGGACGTTCGTTAAGACCTTACCTGTGGAGCTAGTTGGCCCTCACGGCCAGAATGACCCATTTTCAAGGTCAAACGAGCGCTAGAGATGGTAAACCCCCATTTTACCGATTTTCGTGTGCTATAGTCCACTGATATTTTGGTGATCTAGAATTCAGACCTCATTTTTGCCAATATTATACCTGGATGTCCGTTAAGACCTTATCTATGGAGCCAATTGGCCCTTACGGCCAAAATGTCCCAATTTGAAGGTTAAATGATCCCTAGAGTAGGTAAACCCTCTATTTTGCTGATTTTCATTTGCAATAGTCCACTAATTTTTTGGGCATCTGGAATTTCGACAATATTTTTACCAAAATTATACTTGGACGTTCGTTAAGGCCTTACCTATGGAGCCAGTCGGCCCTCACGGCCCGAATGACCCATTTTCAAGGTCAAACGAGCCCTAGAGAAGGTAAACCCCCCATTTTACCGATTTTCATGTTCTATATAGTCCACAAATATTTTGGTCATCCAAAATTCCGACAACATTTTTGCCAAAATATTACTTGGAAGTTCGTTAAGGCCTTATCTATGGAGCCAGTTTGCCCTCACGACCAGAATGGCCAATTTTCAAGGTCAAACAAGCCTTAGAGCAGGTAAACACTCCATTTTACCGATTTTCATGTGCTATAGTCCATAGATTTTTTGGTGATTCGGAATTCCGACCTCATTTTTGACAAAATTATACCTGGACGTCCGTTAAGACCTTACCTATGGAGCCAGTCAGCCCTTACGGCCAGAATGGCGCATTTTAAAGGTCAAACAAGCCCTAGAGAAGGTAAACCCGCCATTTTACCAATCTTAGTGTGCTATAATCCTCGGATTTTTTGGTGATGCAGAATTCGGACCTCAGTTTTGCCAAAATTAAACCTGGACGTCCATTAAGACCTTATCTATGGAGCCAATTGGCCCTCACGGCCAAAATGGCCCAATTTCAAGGTCAAACGAGCCCTAGAGTAAGTAAACCCCCCATTTTGCCGATTTTCACGTGCTATCGTCTACGAATTTTTTGTCATCCAAAATTTCGACAACATTTTTGCCAAAATTTTACCTGGACGTCCGTTAAGACCTTACCTATAGAGCTAGTCGGCCCTTACGGCCGAATGGTCCATTTTCAATGTCAAATGAGGCCTAGATAAGGTAAAATTATACCTGGACTTCCGTTAAGACCTTATCTGTGGAGCCAGTTCACCCTAACGACCAAAATGGCCCATTTTAAAGGTAAAACGATCCCTAGAGCAGGTAAACCCCCTATTTTACCGATTTTCGTATCCTACAGTCCACAGACTTTTTGGTGATCCAGAGTTACGTCCTCATTTTTGTCAAAATTTTACCTGGACGTCCGTTAAGTCCTTATATATGGAGCCACTTTGCCTTCATGACCAAAATGGCCCATTTTCAATGTCAAACGAGCCCTAGAGCAGGTAAACCTCCCATTTTGCCGATTTCATGTGCTATAGGTCAACATATTTTTTAGTGATAAAGAATTTCGACCTCATTTTTGCTAAAATTTTACCTCGACGTCCATTCAGAACTTACCTATGGAACCAGTTGTCCCTCACGGCCAGAATGACCCATTTTCAAGGTCAAGCCAGCCCTAGAGAAGGTAAACCCCCCATTTTACCAATTTTCATGTGCTATAGGTCCACGGATTTTTTGGTGATCCGGAATTCAGACCTCATTTTTGCCAAAATTATACCCGGACGTTCGTTAAAACCTTATATATGGAGACATTTGGCCCTCACAGCCAAAATGGCCTATTTTCAAGGTCAAACGAGCCCTAGAGTAGGTAAATCCCCATTTTGCCGATTTTCATTTGCTATAGTCCACAGATTTTTTCGACATCCAAAATTCCGACAACATTTTTGCCAAAATTTTACCTAGACGTCACTTTAGTCCTTACCTATGGAACCAGTCGACCCTCACGGCCAGAATGACACATTTTCAAGATCAAACGAGCCCTAGGGAAGGTAAACCCGCAATTTTACCGATTTTCGTGTGCTGTAGTTCACAAATTTTTTGATGATCAAGAATTTTGACCTCATTATTGCCAAAATTATACCTGGACGTCCGTTAAGACCTTATCTATGGAGCCAGTTAGACCTCACGACCAAAATGGGCCATTTTCAAATTCAAACGAGCCCTAAATCAGGTAGACCTCCTATTTTACCGATTTTTGTGTCCTATAGTCCACGGATTTTTTGGTCATTTGGAATTCCGACAACACTTTTGCCAAAAGATTACCTTGACATCCGCTAAGACCTTATATATAGACCTAGTTTGCCCTAACAACCAAAATGGACCATTTTCAAGGTTAAACGAGGCCTAGAGCAGGTAAACCCCCAATTTTACCAATTTTCGTGTGCTATAGTCCACGGATTTTTTGGTTATCCAAAATTCCGACCTCATTTTTGCCAAAATTATACCTGGACGTCCGTTAAGACCTTATCTATGGATCTAGTTGGCCCTCACGGCCAAAATGGCCCATTTTCAAGGTCAAACGATCACTAGAGCTGGTAAACCCCCTATTTTGCCGATTTCGTGTGCTATAGGTCACCATCTTTTTTGGTGATAAAGAATTACGACCTCATTTTTGCCAAAATTTTAACTGGACGTCCATTAAGACGTTACCTATGGAGCCAGTTGGCCCTCACGGCTAGAATGGCTTATTTTCATGGCAAACGAGCCCTAGAGAAGGTAAACCCCCCATTTTACCAATTTTAGTGTGCTATAGTCCACAGATTTTCTGGTGATCTGGAATTCCGACCTTATATATGCCAAAATTTTATCTGGACGTCCATTAAGACATTATCTATGGAGCCAGTTGGCCCTCATGGCTAAAATGGCCCATTTTCAAGGTCAAACGAGCCTTAGAGCAAGTAAACCCCTAATTTTATCGACTTTCGTGTGCCATAGTCATTATGTTTTTCGGTGATCCAGAATTCCGACCTCATTTTTACCAAATATTAGCTTGGAGGTCCATTAAGACCTTACCTATAGAGCCAGTTGGCCCTCACGGCTAGAATGGCCCATTGAAAAACGAGCCCTAAAGTAGGTAAACCTCCCATTTTACCGATTTTCGTGTGCTATAGTTCACGGATTATTTGGTGATCCAGAATTCTGACCTCATTTTTGCCAAAATTATACCTGGACGTCCGTTAAGACCTTATCTATGGAGCCAATTGGCCCTCACGGGTAAAATGGCCTATTTTCAAGGTAAAATGAACCCTAGAGTAGGTAAACCTCCAATTTTACCTATTTTCATGTGCTATAGTCCACAGATTTTTTGGTAATTCGGAATTCCGACCTAATTTTTGTCAAAATTATACTTGGACATCCGTTAAGACGTTATCTATGGAGCTAGTTAGCCCTCACGGCTAAAATTTCCCATTTTCAAGGTCAAACGAGCCCTAGAACAGGTAAACCCCCCATTTTGCCAATTTTCGTGTGCTATAGTCCACGGATTTTTTGGTGATCTAGAATACTAACCTCATTTTTGCCAAAATTTTACCTGGACGTTCGTTAAGTCCTTATCTATAGATCCAGTTGGCCCTTACACCCAAAAAGGCCCATTTTCAAGGTCAAACGAGCACTAGAGCTGGTAAACCACCTATTTTGCCGATTTTCTTATACTATAGGTAACCATCTTTTTTGGTGATCCAGAATTCTGACCTCATATTTGCCAAAAATTTACTTGGACGTCCGTTAAGACCTTACCTATGGGGAAAGTTTGCCCTCATGGCCAGAATGATCCATTTTCAAGGTGAAACGAACCATAGAGAAGGTAAACCCCCTATTTTACCAAATTTCGTGTGCTACAGTCCACGAATTTTTTGCTGATCAAGAATTTAGACCTCATTTTTGCCAAATTTTTTCCTGGACGTTTGTTAAGACCTTACCTATGGAGCCAGTTGGCCCTCACGGCCAGAATGGCCCATTTTCAAGGTCAAACGAGCCCTAGAACAGGTAAACCCCCCATTTTACCGATTTTCTTGTGCTATAGTCCACGAATTTTTTGGTGATCTAGAATTCTGACCTCATTTTTGCCAAAGTTTTACCTCGACGTTCGTTAAGACCTTATCCATGGAGCCAGTTGGACCTTACACCCAAAATGGCCCATTTACAACGTCAAACGACCCCTAGAGCTGGTAAACTACCTATTTTGCCAATTTTCGTATACTATAGGTCACCATCTTTTTTGGTGATCCAGAATGCTGACCTCATATTTGCCAAAATTTAACTTGGACGTCCCTTAAGACCTTACCTATGGGGAAAGTTTGTCCTCATGGCCAAAATGATCTATTTTCGAGGTCAAACGAACTATAGAGAAGGTAAACCCCCCATTTTACCAAATTTCGTGTGCTACAGTCCACAGATTTTTTGGTGATCCAGAATTTCGACCTCATTTTTGCCAAAATTTTACCTGGACGTTCGTTAAGACCTTATCTATGGAGCCAGTTGGCCCTCACGGCCAGAATGGCCCATTTTCAAGGTCAAACGAGCCTTAGAACAGGTAAATCCCCCATTTTACCAATTTTCTTGTGCTATAGTCTACAGATCTTTTGGTGATCTAGAATTCTGACGTCATTTTTGCCAAATTTTTATCTGGACGTTCGTTAAGACCTTATCTATGGAGACAGTTAGCCCTTACACCCAAAATGGCCCATTTTCCAGGTCAAACGAGCCCCAGAGTTGGTAAACTACCAATTTTGCCAATTTTCGTGTGCTATAGGTCACCATCTTTTTTGGTCATCCAGAATTCTGACCTCATATTTGCTAAAATTTTACTTGGACGTCCGTTAAGACCTTACCTATGGGGAAAGTTTTCCCTCATGGCCAAAATGATCCATTTTCGAGGTGAAACGAACCATAGAGAAGGTAAACCCCCCATTTTACCAAATTTCGTGTGCTACAGTCCACGAATTTTTTGGTGATCAAGAATTTCGACCTCATTTTTGCCAAAATTTTACCTGGACGTTCGTTAAGACCTTACCTATGGAGCTAGTTGGCCCTCACGGCCAGAATGGCCCATTTTCAAGGTCAAACGAGCCCTAGAACAGGTAAACCCCAATTTTACCTATTTTCATGTGCTATAGTCCACAGATTTTTTGATGATCCAGAATTCTGACATCATTTTTGCAAAAATTTTACCTGGACGTCCGTTAAAACCTTATCTATGGAGCCAGTTGGCCCTCACAGCCAAAATGGCTCATTTTGAAGGTCAAACGAGCCTAGAGCACGTAAACCCCCCATTTTGCCAATTTCGTGTGCTATAGGTCACCATCTTTTTTGGTGATAAAGAATTACTAACTCATTTTGGCCAAAATTTTAACTGGACGTCCGTTAAGACGTTACCTATGGAACCAGTTGGCCCTCTCGGCCAAGATGGCCCATTTTCAAATTTAAACGAGCTCTAGAGCAAGTAAACACCCCATTTTACCAAATTTAGTGCGCTATAGTCCACAAATTTTTGGTCATCCAGAATTCCGACAAAATTTTTGCCAAAATTTTACCTGGACATCCGTTTAGACCATATCTATCAAGCCAGTTTTCCCTAACAATAAAAATGGACCATTTTCAAGGTAAAACAAACCCTAGAGCAGGTAAATCCCCAATTTTACCGATTTCCTTGTGCTATAGTCCACAGATTTTTTGGTGATCAAGAATTCTAACCTCATTTTTGTCAAAAATTTACTTGGACGTCCGTTAAGACCTAACCATGGATCCAGTCGGCCCTCACAGCCAGAATGACCCATTTTCAAGGTCAAACGAGCCCTAGAGAAGGGAAACCCCCAATTTTACCAAATTTCATGTTCTATAGCCCATGGATTTTTTGGTGATCCAAAATTTCGACCTCATTTTTGCCAAAATTATACCTGGACGTCCGTTAAGACCTTTTCTATGGATCCAATTGGCCCTCACAGCCAAAATGACCCATTTTCAAGGTTAAACGATCCCTAGAGCAGGTAAACCCCCCATTTTGCCGATTTTCGTGTGCTATAGTCCACAGATTTTTTGATGATCCAGAATTCTGACATCATTTTTGCAAAAATTTTACCTGGACGTCCGTTAAAACCTTATCTATGGAGCCAGTTGGCCCTCACAGCCAAAATGGCTCATTTTGAAGGTCAAACGAACCTAGAGCACGTAAACCCCCCATTTTGCCAATTTTGTGTGCTATAGGTCACCATCTTTTTTGGTGATAAAGAATTACTAACTCATTTTGGCCAAAATTTTAACTGGACGTCCGTTAAGACGTTACCTATGAAGCCAGTTGGCCCTCACGGCCAAGATGACCCATTTTCAAATTTAAACGAGCCCTAGAGCAGGTAAACACCCCATTTTACCGAATTTAGTGGGCTATAGTCCACGAATTTTTTGGTCATCCGAAATTCCGAGAACATTTTTGCCAAAATTTTACCTGGACGTCCGTTTAGACTTTCTCTATCAAGCCAGTTTGCCCTCACAATAAAAATGGACCATTTTCAAGGTAAAACAAGCCCTAGAGCAGGTAAATCCCCAATTTTACCGATTTTCTTGTGCTATAGTCCACAAATTTTTTGGTGATCAAGAATTCCAACCTCATTTATGCCAAAATTTTACTTGGACGTCCGTTAGGACCTTAACCATGGATCCAGTCGGCCCTCACAGCCAGAATGACACATTTTCAAGGTCAAACGAGCCCTAGAGAATGGAAACCCCCAATTTTACCAAATTTCATGTTCTATAGCCCACGGATTTTTTGGTGATCCAAAATTTCGACCTCATTTTTGCCAAAATTATACCTGGACGTCCGTTAAGACCTTATCTATGGATCCAATTGGCCCTCACAGCCAAAATGACCCATTTCCAAGGTCAAACGATCCCTAGATTGCCGATTTTCGTGTGCTATAGGTCACCATCTTTTTTGGTGATAAAGAATTACTAACTCATTTTTGCCAAAATTTTTCTTGGACGTCCGTTAAAACCTTACCTATGGAGACAGTCGGCCCTCACGGCCAGAATGACCCATTTTCAAATTTAAACGAGCCCTAGAGAAGGTAAACCCCCCATTTTACCGATTTTGATGGGCTAAAGTCCATGGATTTTTTGGACATCCGGAATTCCAACAACATTTTTGCCAAAATTTTACCTGGACGTCCGTTAAGACCTTATTTGTGTAGCCAGTTTGCCCTCACAACTAAAATGGCCCATTTTCAAGGGAAAACGAGCCCTAGAGCAGGTAAACCCCCAATTTTACCGATTTTCGGGTGCTTATAGTCCACGAATTTTTTGGTGATCAAGAATTCCAACCACATTTTTGCCAAAATTTAACCTGGACGTCCGTTAATACCTTATCTGTGGAGCCAGTTGGACCTCACGGCCAAAATGGGAAACTTTCAAAGTCAAACGAGCCCTAAAGTATGTAAACCCCCCATTTTACCGATTTTTGTGTGCTATATTCCACATATTTTTTGGTCATCCGAAAATCCGACAACATTTTTGCCAAAATTTTACCTGGACGTCTGTTAACACCTTATCTATGGAGCCAGTTGGCCCTTATGGCCAAAATGGACCATTTTCAAGGTCAAACAAGCCCTAGAGCAGGTAAATCCCACATTTTAGTAATTTTCGTGTGCTATAGTCCACAGATTTTTGGTGATCCAGAATTCTGACCTCATTTTTGCCAAAATTTGACTTGGACGTTCGTTAAGACCTTCCCTATGGAGCCAGTTGGCCCACACGACCAGAATGGCCCATTTTCTAGGTCAAACGAGCCCTAGAACAGGTAAACCCCTCATTTTACCGATTTTTGTATGCTATAGTCCACAGATTTTCGTGTGGACTATAGATTTTAGTGATCTAGAATTCTTACCTTATTTTTGCCAAAATTTTACCTGGACATTCGTTAAGACCTTATCTATGGAGCCAGTTGGCCCTTACACCCAAAATGGCCCATTTTCAAGGTCAAACGAGCCATAGAGCATGTAAACCACCAATTTTGCCAATTTTCGTGTGCTATAGGTCACCATCTTTTTTAGTGATCAAGAATTCTGACCTCATATTTGCCAAAAATTTACCTGGACGTCCGTTAAGACCTTACCTATGGGGAAAGTTTGCCCTCACGGCCAAAATGATCCATTTTCGAGGCCAAACGAACCATAGAGAAGGTAAACCACCTATTTTACCAAATTTCGTGTGCTATAGTCCACAGATATTTTGGTGATCCATAATTCGGACCTTTTTTTTGCCTAAACATTACCTGGACGTTCGTTAAGACCTTACCTATGGAGCCAGTTGGCCCTCATGGCAAGAATGGCCCATTTTCAAGGTTAAACGACCCCTAGAACAGGTCAAACGACCATTTTCTTGTGTTATAGTACACGGATTTTTTGGTCATCTAGAATTACGATAACATTTTTGCCAAAATTTTACCTGGACGTCCGTTAAGACCATATCTGTGGAGCTAGGTTGCCCTCATGGCCAAAATAGTCTATTTTCAAGGTCAAACGAGCCCTAGAGTAGGTAAACCCCCCAATTTTACCAATTTTCGTGTGCTATAGTCCACAGATTTTTTGGTGATCCGAAATTTCGACCTCATTTTTGCCAAAATTATACCTGGATGTAGGTTAAGACCTTATCTATGGAGCCAATTGGCCCACACGGATAAAATGACCCATTTTCAAGGTCAAACGAACCCTAGAGCAGGTAAACCCCCCATTTTGTCGATTTTCATGTGCTATATGTAACCATCTTTTTTAGTGATCAAGAATTCCGACATCATTTTTGCCAAAATTTTACCTAGACGTTTGTTAAGACCTTACCTATGGAGCCAGTCGGCCCTCACAGCCATAATGGACCATTTTAAAGGTCAAACAATCCCTAGAGAATATAAACCCCCCATTTTACCAATTTTCGTGTGCTATAGTCCACAGATTTTTTGGTGATCTAGAATTCGGACCTCATTTTTGCCAAAATTATACCTGGATGTCCGTTAAAACCTTATCTACGGAGCCAATTGGCCCTCACGGCCAAAATGGCCCGTTTTAAAGGTCAAACGAGCCCTAGAGTAGCTAAACCCCCTATTTTGCTGATTTTCATGTGCTATAGTCCACGAATTTGTTGGTCATCCGGAATTTCGATAAAAATTGTACCAAAATTTTACCTGGACGTCCGTTAAGGCCTTACCTATGGAGCCAGTCGGCCCTCACGGCCCGAATGACCCATTTTCAAGGTCAAACGAGCCCTAGAAAAGGTAAACTCCCATTTTACCAATTTTCGTGTGCTATAGTCCATGGATTTTTTGGTTATCCGGAATTTCGACCACATTATTGCCAAAATTATACCTTGACGTCCGTTAAGACCTTATCTATAAAGCCAGCTGGACCTCACTACCAAAATAGACTATTTTCAAAGTCAAACGAGCCCTAGAGCATGTAAACCCCTCCCCATTTTACCAATTTCATGTGCTATATTTCACAGATATTTTGCTCATCCAGAATATCGACAACATTTTTGCCAAAATTTTACCTGGACATCCGTTAAGACCTTATATATGGAGCTAGCTGAACCTCACTACAAAAATGACCAATTTTCATGGTCAAACGATCCCTAGAGCAGGTAAACCCCCCATTTTACCGATTTTCATGTTCTATAGTCTACAATTTTTTTGGTCATCCAGAATTTCGACATCATTTTTGTCAAAATTTTACCTGGACGTCCGTTAAGACCTTATCTATGTAGCCTGTTTGCCCTTACGACCAAAATTGCCCATTTTCAAGGTCAAACGAGCCCTAGAGCAGGTAAAGACTCCATTTTACCAATTTTCGTGTGCTATAGTCCACAGATTTTTTGATGATCCGGAATTCCGACCTCATTTTTGCCACAATTATACCTGGACGTCCGTTAAGACCTTACCTATGAAACCAGTCCGCCCTCATGGCTAGGATGACCCATTTTCAAGGTCAAACAAGCCCTAGAGAAGGTAAACCCCCCATTTAACCCATTTTCGTGTGCTATAATGCATGGATTTTTCGGTGATCCAGAATTCGGACCTCATTTTTGTCAAAATTAAACCTGGACGTCCGTTAAGACCTTATCTACGGAGCCAATTAGCCGTCACAGCCAAAATGGCCCATTTTCAAGGTCAAACGAGCCCTAGAGTAGGTAAGCCCCCCATTTTGCTGATTTTCACGTGTTGTAGTCCACGAAATTTTTATGATAAAGAATTTCGACCTGATTTTTGCAAAAATTTTACCTGGACGTCCGTTAAGAACTTGCCTATGTATCTAGTTGGCCCTCACGGCCAGAATGACCCATTTTCAAGATCAAACAAGCCCTAGAGAAGGTATACCCCCCAATTTTACCAATTTTCGTGTGCTATAGTCCACAGATTTTTTGATGATCCGGAATTTCGACATCATTTTTGCCAAAATTATACCTGGATGTAGGTTAAGACCTTATCTATGGAGCCAATTGGCCCTCACGGATAAAATGACCCATTTTCAAGGTCAAACGAACCCTAGAGCAGGTAAACCCCCCATTTTGTCGATTTTCATGTGCTATAGGTAACCATCTTTTTTAGTGATCAAGAATTCCGACATCATTTTTGCCAAAATTTTACTTAGACGTTTGTTAAGACCTTACCTATGGAGCCAGTCAGCCCTCACGGCCATAATGGCCCATTTTAAAGGTCAAACAATCCCTAGAGAATATAAAGCCCCCATTTTACCAATTTTCGTGTGCTATAGTCCACAGATTTTTTGGTGATCTAGAATTCGGACCTCATTTTTGCCAAAATTATACCTGGATGTCCATTAAGACCTTATCTACGGAGCCAATTGGCCCTCACGGCCAAAATGGCCCATTTTCAAGGTCAAACGAGCCCTAGAGTAGCTAAACCCCCTATTTTGCTGATTTTCATGTGCTATAGTCCACGAATTTGTTTGTCATCCGAAATTTCGATAAAAATTGTACCAAAATTCTACCTGGACTTCCATTAAGACCTTACCTATGGAGCCAGTCGGCCCTCACGGCCCGAATGACCCATTTTCAAGGTCAAACGAGCTCTAGAAAAGGGAAACTCCCGTTTTACCAATTTTCGTGTGCTATAGTCCATGGATTTTTTGGTTATCCGGAATTCCGACCACATTATTGCCAAAATTATACCTTGACGTCGGTTAAGACCTTATCTATAAAGCCAGCTGGACCTCACTACCAAAATAGCCTATTTTCAAAGTCAAACGAGCCCTAGAGCATGTAAACCCCCCCATTTTACCAATTTTCATGTGCTATAGTTCACAGATTTTTTGCTCATCCAGAATATCGACAACATTTATGCCAAAATTTTACCTGGACATCCGTTAAGACCTTATATATGGAGCCAGCTGGACCTCACTACAAAAATAGCCAATTTTCAAGGTCAAACGATCCCTAGAGCAGGTAAACCCCCCATTTTACCGATTTTCATGTTCTATAGTCTACAATTTTTTTGGTCATCCAGAATTTCGACATCATTTTTGTCAAAATTTTACCTGGACGTCCGTTAAGACCTTATCTATGTAGCCTGTTTGCCCTTACGACCAAAATGGCCCATTTTCAAGGTCAAACGAGTCCTAGAGTAGGTAAACACTCCATTTTACCAATTTTCGTGTGCTATAGTCCACGGATTTTTTGATGATCCGGAATTCCGACCTCATTTTTGCCACAATTATACCTGGACGTCCGTTAAGACCTTACCTATGAAACTAGTCCGCCCTCATGGCTAGGATGACCCATTTTCAAGGTCAAACAAGCCCTAGAGAAGGTAAACCCCCATTTAACCAATTTTCGTGTGCTATAATGCACGGATTTTTTGGTGATCCAGAATTCGGACCTCATTTTTGCCAAAATTAAACCTGGACATCCGTTAAGACCTTATCTAGGGAGCCAATTAGCCGTCACAGCCAAAATGGCCCATTTTCAAGGTCAAACGAACCCTAGAGTAGGTAAGCCCCCCATTTTGCCGATTTTCACGTGCTATAGTCCACGAATTTTTTATGATACAGAATTCCGACCTCATTTTTGCCAAAATTTTACCTGGACGTCCGTTAAGAACTTACCTATGTATCTAGTTGGCCCTCACGGCCAGAATGACCCATTTTCAAGATAAAACAAACCCTAGAGAAGGTAAACCCCCCAATTTTACCAATTTTCGTGTGCTATAGTCCACAGATTTTTTGGTGATCCGGAATTTCGACCTCATTTTTGCCAAAATTATACCTGGATGTAGGTTAAGACCTTATCTATGGAGCCAATTGGCCCTCACGGATAAAATGACCCATTTTCAAGGTCAAACGAACCCTAGAGCAGGCAAACCCTCCATTTTGTCGATTTTCATGGGCTATACGTAACCATCTTTTTTAGTGATCAAGAATTCTGACATCATTTTTGCCAAAATTTTACCTAGACGTTTGTTAAGACCTTACCTATGGAGCCAGTCGGCCCTCACGGCCATAATGGCCCATTTTAAAGGTCAAGCAATCCCTAGAGAATATAAACCCCCCATTTTACCAATTTTCGTGTGCTATAGTCTACAGATTTTTTGGTGATCTAGAATTCGGACCTCATTTTTGCCAAAATTATACCTGGATGTCCGTTAAGACCATATCTACGGAGCCAATTGGCCCTCACGGCCAAAATTGCCCATTTTCAAGGTCAAACGAGCCCTAGAGTAGCTAAACCCCCTATTTTGCTGATTTTCATGTGCTATAGTCCACGAATTTGTTGGTCATCCGGAATTTCGATAAAAATTGTACCAAGATTTTACCTGGACGTCCGTTAAGGCCTTACCTATAGAGCCAGTCTGCCCTCACGGCCCGAATGACCCATTTTCAAGGTCAAACGAGCCCTAGAAAAGGTAAACTCCCATTTTACTAATTTTCGTGTGCTATAGTCCATGGATTTTTTGGTTATCCGGAATTCCGACCACATTATTGCCAAAATTATACCTTGACGTCCGTTAAGACCTGAATTATAAAGCCAGCTGGACCTCACTACCAAAATAGCCTATTTGCAAAGTCAAATGAGCCCTAGAGCATGTAAACCCCCCTATTTTACCAATTTTCATGTGCTATAGTTCACAGATTTTTTGCTCATCCATAATATCGACAACATTTTTGCCAAAATTTTACCTGGACGTCCGTTAAGACCTTATATATGGAGCTAGCTGGACCTCACTACAAAAATGGCCAATTTTCAAGGTCAAACGATCCCTAGAGCAGGTAAACCCCCCATTTTACCGATTTTCATGTTCTATAGTCTACAATTTTTTTGGTCATCCAGAATTTCGACATCATTTTTGTCAAAATTTTACCTGGACGTCCGTTAAGACCTTATCTATGTAGCCTGTTTGCCCTTACGACCAAAATCGCCCATTTTCAAGGTCAAACGAGCCCTAGAGGAGGTAAACACTCCATTTTACAGATTTTCGTGTGCTATAGTCCACAGATTTTTTGATGATCCAGAATTCCGACCTCATTTTTGCAAAAATTATACATGGACGTCCGTTAAGACCTTACCTATGAAACCAGTCGGCCCTCACGGCTAGGATGGCCCATTTTCAAGGTCAAACAAGCCCTAGAGAAGGTAAACCCCCCATTTAACCAATTTTCGTGTGCTATAATGCACGGATTTTTCGGTGATCCAGAATTCAGACCTCATTTTTGCCAATATTAAACCTGGACGTCCGTTAAGACCTTATCTATGGAGCCAATTAGCCGTCACAGCCAAAATGGCCCATTTTCAAGGTCAAACGAGCCCTAGAGTAGGTAAGCCCCCCATTTTGCCGATTTTCACGTGCTATAGTCCACGAATTTTTTATGATAAAGAATTCCGACCTCATTTTTGCCAAAATTTTACCTGGACGTCTGTTAAGAACTTACCTATGTATCTAGTTGGCCCTCACGGCCAGAATGACCCATTTTCAAGATCAAACAAGCCCTAAAGAAGGTAAACCCCCCAATTTTACCAATTTTCGTGTGCTATAGTGCACAAATTTTTTGGTGATCCGGAATTTCGACCTCATTTTTGCCAAAATTATACTTGGATGTAGGTTAAGACCTTATCTATGGAGCCAATTGGCCCTCACGGATAAAATGACCCATTTTCAAGGTCAAACGAACCCTAGAGCAGGTAAACCCCCCATTTTGTCGATTTTCATGTGCTATAGGTAACCATCTTTTTAAGTGATCAAGAATTCCGACATCATTTTTGCCAAAATTTTACCTAGATGTTAGTTAAGACCTTACCTATGGAGCCAGTCGGCCCTCACGGCCATAATGGCCCATTTTAAAGGTCAAACAGTCCCTAGAGAATATTAACCCCCCATTTTACCAATCTGGAATTCGGACCTCATTTTTGCCAAAATTATACCTGGATGTCCGTTAAGACCTTATCTACGGAGCCAATTGGCCCTCACGGCCAAAATGACCCATCTTCAAGGTCAAACGAGCCCTAGAGTAGCTAAACCCCCTATTTTGCTGATTTTCATGTGCTATAGTCCACGAATTTGTTGGTCATCCGGAATTTCGATAAAAATTGTACCAAAATTTTACCTGGACGTCCGTTAAGGCCTTACCTATGGAGCCAGTCGGCCCTCACGGCCCGAATGACCCATTTTCAAGGTCAAACGAGCCCTAGAAAAGGTAAACTCCCATTTTACTAATTTTCGTGTGCTATAGTCCATGGATTTTTTGGTTATCCGGAATTCCGACCACATTATTGCCAAAATTATACCTTGACGTCCGTTAAGACCTTATCTATAAAGCCAGCTAGACCTCACTACCAAAATAGCCTATTTTCAAAGTCAAACGAGCCCTAGAGCATGTAAACCCCCTATTTTACCAATTTTCATGAGGTATAGTTCACAGATTTTTTGGTCATCCAAAATGTCGACAACATTTTTGCCAAAATTTTACCTGGACGTCCGTTAAGACCTTATATATGGAGCTAGCTGGACCTCACTACAAAAATGACCAATTTTCAAGGTCAAACGATCCCTAGAGCAGGTAAACCCCCCATTTTACCGATTTTCATGTTCTATAGTCTACAATTTTTTTGGTCATCCAGAATTTCGACATCATTTTTGTCAAAATTTTACCTGGACGTCCGTTAAGACCTTATCTATGTAGCCTGTTTGCCCTTACGACCAAAATGGCCCATTTTCAAAGTCAAACGAACCCTAGAGCAGGTAAACACTCCATTTTACCGATTTTCGTGTGCTATAGTCCACAGATTTTTTGATGATCCGGAATTTCGACCTCATTTTTGCCAAAATTATACTTGGACGTCCGTTAAGACCTTACCTATGAAACCAGTCGGCCCTCACGGCTAGGATGACCCATTTTCAAGGTCAAACAAGCCCTAGAGAAGGTAAACCCCCCATTTAACCAATTTTCGTGTGCTATAATGCACGAATTTTTCGGTGATCCAGAATTCGGACCTCATTTTTGCCAAAATTAAACCTGGACGTCCTTAAGACCTTATCTATGGAGCCAATTAGCCGTCACAGCCAAAATGGCCCATTTTCAAGGTCAAACGAGCCTTAGAGTAGGTAAGCCCCCCATTTTGCCGATTTTCACGTGCTATAGTCCACGAATTTTTTGTCATCCGGAATTCCAACAACATTTTTGCCAAAATTTTACCTGGACGTCCGTTAAAACCTTATCTTTGGAGCCAGTTTGCCCTCACAACCAAAATGTCCCATTTTCATGGTCAAACAAGCCCTAAAGTAGGTAAACCCTATATTTTACCGATTTTCATGTGTTATAGTCTACAAATTTTTTGGTGATCAAGAATTTCGAACTCATTTTTGCCAAAATTTTACCCGGACGTCCGTTAAGAACTTACCTATGGAGACAGTTGGCCCTCACGGCTAGAATGGCCCATTTTCAATGTCAAACGAGCCCTAGAAAAGGTAAAACCACCCATTTTACCAATTTTAATGTGCTATAGTCAATGGATTTTTTGGTGATCCGGAATTAGGAACTCATTATTGCCAAAATTATACCTGAACGTTCGTTAAGACCTTATCTACGGAGTCAATTGGCCCTCACGGCCAAAATGGCCCATTTTATAGGTCAAACGAGCCCTATAGTAGGTAAACCCCCCATTTTGCCAATTTTCATGTTCTATAGTCCACGGATATTTTGGTCATCCAGAATTTCGACAACATTTTTGCCAAAATTTTACCTGGACGTCTGTTAAGACCTTACCTATAGAGCCAGTCGGCCCTGACGGCCAGAATGACCCATTTTCAAGATCAAACGAGCCCTAGATAAGGTAAACCCTCAATTTTACCAATTTTCGTGTGATATAGTTCACGAATTTTTCAGTAATCCAGAATTTCGATCTAATTTTTGCCAAAATTATACCTGGACGTCCGTTAAAACCTAATCTATGGAGCCAGTTGGCCTCACGGCCAAAATGGCCCCACGGCCAAAATGGCCCATTTTCAAGGTCAAACTTGCTCTAGAGGAGGTAAACCCCCTATTTTACCGATTTTATTGTGCTATAGTCCACAGATTTTTTGGTCATCTGGAATTCCGACAATATTTTTGCCAAAATTTTACCTAGACGTCCGTTAAGACCATATCTTTGGAGCCAATTTGCCCTCACAACCAAAATGGCCCATTTTCAAGGTAACACGAGCCCTAGAGCAGATAAACCCCCAATTTTACCGATTTTAATGTTCAATAGTCCACGGATTTTTTGGTCATCCGAAATTCCAACAACATTTTTGCCAAAATTTTACCTAGACGTCCGTTAAGACCATATCTTTGGAGCCAGTTTGCCCTCACAACCAAAATGGCCCATTTTCAAGTTAAAACGAGCCCTAGAGCAGGTAAACCCCCAATTTTACCGATTTTCTTCTGCTAAAGTCCACAAATTTTTTGGTGATCAAGAATTTCGACCTCATTTTTGCCAAAATTTTACCTGGAGTCCGCTAAAGACCTTACCTATGGAGCCAGTCAGCCCACACGGCCAAAATGGCCCATTTTCAAGGTCAAACATGCCCCAGAGAAGGTAAACCCCCAATTTTACCAATTTTTGTGTGCTATAGTCAATGGATTTTTTGGTGATCTAGAATTCCGACCTCATTATTGCCAAAATTATATCCAGACGTCCGTTAAGACCTTCTCTATAGAGCCAGTTGGACCACATGACCAAAATGGGCCATTTTCAAAGTCAAACGAGCCCTAAAGCAGGTAAACCCCCCATTTTGCCAATTTTCACGTGTTATAGTCCACGAATATTTTGGTAATCCGGAATTCCAACAACATTTTTGCCAAAATTTTACCTGAACATCCGCTAAGACCTTATCTTTGGAGCCAGTTTGCCGTGACAACCAAAATGGCCCATTTTCAAGGTCAAACGAGCCCTACAGCAGGTAAACCCCCTATTTTACTGATTTCGTGTGCTATAGGTCACCATCTTTTTTGTTGATAAAGAATTACGACCTCATTTTTGCCAAAATTTTAACTGGAATTCCGTTAAGACGTTACCTATGGAGCCAGTTGGCCCTCATGGCTAGATTGGCCCATTTTCAAAGTCAAACGAGCCCTACAGAAGGTAAACCCCCATTTACCAATTTTCATGTGCTATAGTCTACGGATTTTTTGGTGATCCAGAATTCGGACCTCATTTTTGCCAAAATTATACCTGGACGTCCGTTAAGACCTTATCTATTGAGACAATTGTTCCTCATGGCCAAAATTGCCCATTTTCAAGGTCAAACGAGCCTTAGAGCTGGTAAACCCCCCATTTTGCTGATTGCCTGTGTTATAGGTAACCATATTTTTTGGTGATAAAGAATTCCGACCTCATTTTTGCAAAACTTTTACCATGACATCCGTTAAGACCTTACCTATGTAGCCAGTTGGCCCTCACGGCCAGAATGGCCCATTTTCAAGGTCAAATGAGCCCTAGAGAAGGTAAACCCCGCATTTTACCAATTTTTGTGTGCTATAGTCTACGAATTTTTTTGGTGATCCGTAATTCCGACCACATTTTTGCCAAAATTATACCTGGACGTTCGTTAAGAGCTTATCTATGGAGCCAATTGGCCCTCATGGCTAAAATGGCCCATTGTCCAGGTCAAACGAGCCCTAGAGCAGGTAAACACCCCATTTTATCGATTTTCGTGTGCTATAGTCCACGGATTTTTTGGTGATCTAGAAGTCCGACCTCATTTTTGCCAAAATTATACCTGGACATCCGTTAAGACCTTATCTATGAAGCCAGCTGAACCTCATGGCCAAAATGGCCCATTTTCAATGTCAAACAAGCCCTAGAGTAGGTAAACCCCCCATTTTACCAATTTTCGTGTGCTATAGTCCACATATTTTTTGGTGATTCGTAATTCCGACCTTATTTTCGCCAAAATTATGCCTGGACGTTCATTAAGACCTTATCGATAGAGCCAGTTTTCCCTCACGACCAAAATGGCTCATTTTCAAGGTAAAACGAGCCATAGAGCAGGTAAACACCTCATTTTACTAATTATCGTGTGCTATAGTCCACAGACTTTTTGGTGATCCAGAATTTCGACCTCATTTTTGCAAAAATTATACCTGGACGTCCGTTAAGACCTTTTCTATGGAGCCAGTTGGACCTCATGGCCAAAATGGCCCATTTTCAAGGTCAAACGAGCCCTAGAGCAGGTAAACCCCCATTTTCCCCATTTCATGTGCTATAGGTCACCATCTTTTTTGGTGATAAAGAATTTTGACCTTATTTTTGCTAAAATTTTACCTGGACGTCCGTCAAGAACTTACCTTTGGAGCAAGTTGGCCCTCACGGCCAGAATGACCCATTTTCAAGGTCAAACGAGCCATAGAGATGGTAAACCCCCCATTTTACCAATTTTCGTGTGCTACAGTCCATGGATTTTTCGGTGATCCGGAATTTCGACCTCATTTTTGCCAAAATTATACCTGGATGTCCGTTAAGAGCTTATCTATGGAGCCAATTGGCCCTCACGGCCAAAATAACCGATTTTAAAGGTCAAATGAGGCTAGAGTAGGTAAACCACACATTTTGTCAATTTCGGTATGCTATAGGTCACTATCTTTTTTAGTGATAAAAAATTTCGACCTCATTTTTGCCAAAATTTTAACTAGATGTCTGTTAATACCTTACCTATGGAGCCAGTCGGCCCTCACGGCCAGAATGGCCCATTTTTAAGGTCAAACAATCCCTAGAGAAGGTAAACCCCCCATTTTACCAATTTTCGTGTGCTATAGTCCACGAATTTTTTGGTGATCCAGAATTTGGACATCATTTTTGTCAAAATTATACCTGGATGTCCGTTAAGTCCTTATCTATGGAGCCAATTGACCCTCACGGCCAAAATGGTCCATTTTCAAGGTCAAACAAGCCCTAGAATAGGTAAACCCCCGATTTTGCCGACTTTCATGTGCTATAGTCCCCAAATTTTTTGGTCATCCGGAATTCCGACAACATTTTTAACAAAAGTTTACTTGGACGTCCGTTAAGGCCTTACCTATGGAGCTGGCCGGCCCTCACGGCCCGAATGACCCATTTTCAAGGTCAAACGAGCCCTAGAGAAGGTAAATCCCCCATTTTACCAATTTTCGTGTGCTATAGTACATGGATTTTTTGCTGATCCGGAATTCTGACTTCATTATTGCCAAAATTATACCTGGACGTCCGTTAATACCTTATCTATAGAGCCAGTTGGACCTCACGACCAAAATGGCCCATTTTCAAAGTAAAACGAGCCCTAGAGCAGGTAAACCCCGCATTTTACCAATTTTCGTGTACTATAATCCACATATTTAGAATTTCGACAACATTTTTGCCAAAATTTTACCTGGACGTCCGTTAAGACCTTAACTATGGAGCCAGTTGGCCTCACTACCAAAATGACCCATTTTCAAGGTCAAACGAGACCTAGAGCAGGTAAACCCCCATTTTACCGATTTCCATGTTCAATAGTCCATAAATTTTTTGGTCATCCGGAATTTCGACAATATTTTTGCCAAAATTTTACCTGGACGTCCGTTAAGACCTTATCTATAGAACCAGTTTGCCCTCACGACCAAAATGGCTCATTTTC
>JAJONY010078507.1:0-49151 GCA_029582405.1 Solanum gandarillasii | reverse complement strand
TTTCTATAGTCAATAACCATACGACTTTTACCTCTTTTTTGTTCGCTGTGTTTATTTACTATGAATGCTGGACTTGTATGTTTGCTATTACTTTCTTGTATATATTTGTTATCTAATAATTCTTTTATATGCATTTTAAATTCTTTTAGATCTTCAAAATTATATTTCAATGGTTTTTGGGTTATTATGCTATTTTCATCAATTAGTTCAATTTTTACTTTTGTTTTATGGTTTTCCCATCCTTTTAAGGGATCTTCACTATATAACATATCTAATTTTTCTTGAATTAATTTTAATTTGTCTATTGAAAATATTATTAATTCTATATTGTGAGTATTTTCTTTAACATTTTCTAGTTTTTGAGTGATTTTTTCATTTCCTTTAATCCATGGTATTCAGCAATATGTGAAAAATACAGAGAAGACATGAAAATGGAAAAAACAATAATAAAAAACCTAGCATGTTGTAAAGATAAGATAGCACCTCAATTCGGATGCAATGATAATTATTATAAAAAGAAATATAGAAAATCGGGGAAATATAAAATATATAAGTCCCAATAATTAGATGTTAGCTCATTCAGTATAGTAGCTATTCCAATAAATCCCTTTTCCTGCATAGAATGCTGGTATCTCTACTTTTTGTATCTCCTCTTGCTCCTCTATTTTTTCCGGTATAATCATTTCTCTAGTTAGTCCAATTTTTATAACTTGTATAATCGGTTTTATTTCGTCGTAAAGTATTTCTGCTGGTGCTGAATAAAACTTTATATAAAACAAAGTTCCTTTAGTTATTTTCTTGTAGTTCATGAATGCTTTATGTAACTCTGGTATCGTAGCAACAACCTACAACAAGAGCTATAAGGAAGGATTTTATCTCTTCAGAAATAATGACCAGATACTGCAAAACTATTGGCCATAAATATCCGGATCATCAATGTTCCAAATGTCAAGGCGAAGATAACGTGATCCCAGACGTGCAGCTAGAGTAAAAACAAGAAGTGACAAGACCGACAAGATAAAAAGGAAAAGCTATGCTAAGTGGAGCTACTTTATGAAAAGAGAAGCTAGTAATAACGTGTTAAGTTAGAAATATTATGTACAAAAATGTAAAGTAAAGTTGTTTGTCCTTTTGTTGACTTTGTAAAGATAGGAGTCTTATTAGTAGTGCAGATGTAAAGAAGCACTAACGTATTAGTCTAGGAATATGTACAAAAGTAGGAATAGTAATAAAGGTGTAAAGTAACTATAGTTAGGTGTAAAAGTAATCATAGTAGGAATAAAGTAACCATAGTAAGGTTACTTATATGTGTATAAATAGGTAGCCATTATGGCTTATAGAGGCAAGACTTTCTACACGGAAAGCACAACCCTTTTGTAAACAAATATTCTCTCAAATAAAAATCTAAGTTTCAAGTTAAACTATGGATCAAAATAGTGCAGATACTACACAGGTATATACATTTATGATTATGCATAACTAAATTTATTAATTCCTGAATATCATAGTAATGATAGAATAGATTTATATTAGTTATTATATACTAGAATTATTTTTAGATGTTTTCTAGTTTGTTAACATGAGGAAAGAAAGGAAAACTTAAATTTAAGATACAATAAAACAACAAGCAATAGATAGGAAAAAAGAAATAGATACAATAAAACAACAAGCAAAATTTAAATTTATATTTCGGTCTCTTCTATTTTTTCTATTATTTCCGTATATGTTTCACTTATATCTGAGCCTTGTTCTGAGCAATTTTCATCTATATCAACATTATCAATTCCTATATCTGGGGTTTCTTTAGTTAGTTTTTCCTTCAATTTTTCTATCTCTATTTTTAAGTCTGTTTCTTTTTCTTTTTCTTTTTGTTTAGCCGCATATAATTCTTTAAGCATAGTTAGTTCTTTTTCTAAGGCAATTATTTTATCATTTTTTACTTCTTCAATTTGTTGTATTTCTAATTTTGCTTGTTGTTTTATTGTATCTATTTCTTTTTTCCTATCTATTTCTTCATTTTCTCTAGTTATTCGTACCATTGCAGTTAGACTATCTTCTAATCTTACCGTTTCTTTTTCTATCATTAGATATAAATTTTCACCTATTTTTTTATACCTTCTTCCTAAATTTGAAAATATTATTTTTATTTTTAATCCTTCTGGATTTTCGTAGGTTTTTTCTTCTATAGCAAATTCTTCCTTATTCATTTTAAATTATGTTTTAATTTATGCTCTATTTTTTGTATATCTAATTGTAATTTAAATATTACTTTTCTTTGTGCTAGCAAAGATTTTTGACATACTCCTGCATATATATTGTATTGTAATCTTTCTTGCTTATGTTTCAACTCTTGTCGTTTTATTATTACTGTCCTTATTAACTCCTGCATATATATTGTATTGTAATATTCAGTCGACCTGCAGATTTTGGAGTACATATTTTCTCCCAAGCAACCAGAGGTTTTTTGTTTATATGATTTGTACCTGTCCACACATAGCTCCTACAATGAGCCTCAATAAGTTTCACTACTTTGCTAGGTATTAGAAACAGTTGTGCCCAATATGATTGTACACCAAACAAAACTGTTTGAACCAGCTGTACTCTCCCTGCATATGATAGTTTCTTTGTTGTCCAAGATGATATTCTACTGACGATCTTCTCAATTAGCGGTTGCCACTCCATTACTGACAGCTTCTTAGTCGATAGTGGGACACCCAAATACTTAAAGGGTAGCTCCCCTGAAGAGTATCCTAAGTGATGAAGGATATCTTCTTTTACTTGTGCTTGCATACCTCCAAAGTAGGCACAACTCTTTCCTAGATTAGCTTTCAAACCAGAAGCATTAGAGAATTGCATGAAACACTCTTGTAATGCAGCCACTAACTTCATATCACCCCTAGCAAACATTAGAAGGTCATCCGCAAAGCTTAGATGAGTAATATTCAATTTAGCACATCTAGGATGGAACTTGAATCCCTTATCCCCTTGCAACTCATTCAAACATCTACTAAGATATTCCATGGCAATGGCAAACAAATAAGGAGACATAGGATCCCCTTGCCTAAGCCCTGTTGCTGCATCAAATGGTTCAGTATGCTCTCCATTCACCACAATTGAAAAATTAACAGTCTGAATGCACTCCATTATCCACCCAATAAACCTCTTGGGGAAACTCATTGCTTCTAATACTTGTGTTAGGTATATCCACTCAACAATATCATAAGCTTTCTGTAAGTCAACCTTAATCATACACCTAGGAGAGATATGTTTCCTACTATAAGCTTGCACTAGCTCATGGGCTAGAATAATATTATAAGCTATTTTCCTCCCATGTATAAAACCTGCTTGAGCTTACTCATGCTCGATGACAATGTCAGCGAAAAATTCAGTAGGATTGAGCAGCTGTCGGTGCATAAAACAGAACAAGAAACTGAAAATGGTTGAAGGTTTTTAACAACCTCAAAATAAATCAAAGAAATAGGAATATTGTGTTACCTCCAAATACTCAGAGGCTCCTGCAGGTTCCCATGCTACTAAACCGCCATTTTTACTCTACGATTTTATTTAAAATGGATCTTATTATAACTTTAAGATATAGGTTCTCTTGAATTTTTTGCAAAAGCAGAAAATAACTTAAGATTAAATGGTTTATGACCCTGACTTGTAGCATTAACCTGAAACTTGTCTGGAACTTGCTGTTTATTCTGAATGTGATGCTGAGGGGGCTAGTAGGGGATCTATGGTCTAGACTATGATCAATGTGGGTGTTCTCATGCCCAACATGCTGTCAGTGGTTGACTTATTATTAATTTGTGTCTCCATTGTATCCTTATCTTTTGAATTCTGATTTTCAGCTCCTTCTTGATTGTTTGGTTGATCCTGCATAGAAAGATCAATGAAATTATTAGATGTAGGGAGTATAGAATTAGTAGTCATACTTGTGTGATGAGTCTGTTGTTGCTGCAATGTTTCCTTAGGAGATTTTGGTCTGTCCATGCTATGTTGAACTGGCATGTAAGCTTCTCTTCTGAGTTTGCCATTCTTCATCAGTTGGGTTGTTGGTATTTCCTTTTTTTTTTGTGCTGCTGGTATTGTGAACTGGTGTTTCCATCCTCTCTATTTGTGTATTGCATTTGCAGGTTTCTGGAATCTTGTTTGCCTTGTTCCCCTTTGTTTTTGTTCTTCCTAGCAGCCTCCAACTCTTTTCTTTTTTTAAATTCCTCATCTCTTTGCTTAATATCAAAGTGTGAATGTGAGAGCTAGTCTCTGGAGCTCTTTCTTGATTAATGAAATGGGCAGCAACCAGTTCCTGCCCAATACAGACATGTAACAAGTGTTCTTTGTGTTTACAATACATGCAATAATCCAGAATTCATGTGCTGATAAATGTTCTATATGATTTGCATATATATATATATTGATTTGGATTGGTTGGCTTACAGTGAATACTCTCCAATTATGCACTTCCACATTTATTTCACTAACTTATAATTTTATTTTGAATGTGCAGGAAAATGCCGGTAATTGAATTTGAATTGCATGTGGCCAAAAGTAAACTCGGTCTATTGTAGTGAACGATGAAGAGTTTTTGTGCTATTGTCATATATGTTTGAATGCATTTGATTTTTTGGAATTTATCGATAGTAGAGATCTTTAAGCAATCACTTTCTAAGTATTGGTTGTACAAGACATGTTTCTCGAAGTTTATTTGAAATATATAGCTTCGATTTAATTATTAGCCAATTTTGTGCTTTAGGTCACTTGTATATTTAATTATGTGATTATATATTAAATATATGCAAATAAAAATTATTATTATTAAAAATAAAAAATTGTGGCTACAAAATTCTACACAACATTGCCACACTTCAAAAGTGTTGTTGTAGGACGCCCAATGTTATACTATACTCTAGATGAGATATAAAGTTACACTTTATAAGTGTTGCTCTAGATGAGAGATAAAGTTACAGTTTATAAGTGTTGTTCTAGATGAGATATAAAAGGCATCGCTTTTTAAGTGTGACCAATAACAAAGCAAAGGCAACGCTTTCAAGTGTAGTATAATAAAAAATAGGTGTCGCTAATTCATCACAACAAAGCGTGCCCTTATACCTCAAAGGTACTACTGCTTCCTCACATTCTTCGTACATTGTATCAAAATTTCTTATTTACCTTCCTTCAAAGGTACTACTGCTTCCTTTGTCTGAGTTCAACGTAATGGATGTTCGAAAAGAGCGACATTTTTGTTATATTCTCTCATATTACCTAAGTGTGTTGTCATTTTTCAAATAAAGTTCAGTTCTGGATGTTATATAAGAAAACATGGACTAATAGTTCATAAAATTTATTTACGACTAACGAACATTTACTAATTCATCTTTTTATCTTCTTCCACCAGTACCAAATTTTTCTCACATCAAAAGTTCTAATACCTAATGTATCTATATCACAATTAAAAGACATTATCACATAATATTTACTATGGACTATCTTATACTCTTGTATCTTTTAAGAAAAAAACTTACAGGTTTTATTAAGCAGATTAAAAAGAAAAGGTAGACACAAATTGAAATAGAGGGAGTAATATGAAAAAAGTTGATATTCTTTTAGAACTAGAAACTCGGCACATGTGTTTCACAAGTATGTTGAGTCATGTAGTACATGGTTTCTAATTGAATAATAACTATTTGAAATAACAAAGCACAAGTTCTGTGAATAATTTATATATGTGATTTTTCGTATGATTACATGTTTGTGATACTCATAGGCATAATCTCCACCTTTGAGAAATGCACGTGCCTCAAGGCAATATGGGAATCTGATGAAAATATATTTTCTAAATAGTGTTAACGAAATTTTATTGCAAATGATAAGAAAAGTTACGCCCATTTGTTTACCGTAGAATAATCCACAGGCCACATGATATAAAAATGGCAGGATAATATGCCGATTCTCGTGTGATTTATTCCACCTCTTAAACAAAGTTGGAGCTCTCTATAAAAGCTTGAAAGGGCTCTATTGTTATGAACCAAGAAGCAGAAAAATAAGAAAGAATAGTTGGTGAGTGATAATAATAGTTTTGAATTTAAAAGAAAAACAGTGAGATGGCTACTCTCTATTGGCATGTGGTTATATGATTATGCCTTAGTTTCACCTTCCCTATATTTTCCCAAGATCCTTTTGGGTGTGTGACGCTCTTCCCACTTAAAATAAAAAGACACCACTAAATGAGTTTTCTCAAAAATTGTTAAAAATACGATAATGTCATTTAAATCTCTCCAACCCATATTAAAAAACATAAGCTCCCAATATTTCTACATTAAAACTAGTTTTGGGAAAATGTAAATGCTATATAAGAGTTGAAGTTTATGGACAATGCTTTTCAGAAGCAATTTAAAGCTACTTCTATTTCTCTTGTGTTTTTTTTTTTTAAAAAAAAAAATCAAACTAGTACTCCATCATTTTCTCCCCAGCCATGTTGTAACCTTTGCTACCACACCACATTAGACCATATAACATTGTTTCAGTTTTGTGAGCATGATTTAAGGAGTATCAACATGATTATAGTAAATCATGTTTATAGAGATACATAATAATTGTAGGGATTCAAATTAGGGAATATCTTTTACCTTGTAGATATATTTGTTTCCTAGAATAGGTAGAAGTCTTAGTAAGCAGTTACTTGTATATATATGAAAGTTGTACATCATGAATAGAATAAGAGACAGAAGATTCAGTTAGCAAAACTATTCTTACTATTCTTCATGGTATCAGAGCACCAACATCGAATTGAAATCGAAATGACCCCCGAATAATTTTTTTCTTCACAATGGGAGACCAGACACCACTTGTCTTCCACAATCTATCATTGTCCATCACGATAACTCAACTTTCCCAATGAGTATTGTTCTTGATGAAACACACTTTTCCCACGGGTCACAATTGATGGAGATGCGCACTGATGCATGAAATAAAATCGGGTTTCTTAATTGGAGAAAAAGTGAAACCAACAATGATGGATCTGAGTTATGTGACGTGGATTACTGACAACAACAGAGTATGAGTTGGCTCATTGATTCAATGAGCCCTCATCTTATGGAGCGATTTATCCGGCTAGCCACAACTAAGGAGATATGGGAAACTATTGCACAAACCTTCTATGATGTATCTGATGAAACCTGTTTGTTTGAGTTAGATAAAAAATCTTTCACTGCCAAACAAAATGGTAGACCTTTGTTTACTTTCTATAATGAACTGGTTGAAATCTTTCAGGAAATCGACCATTGAATAGTCGCACGGGAGGAAGCAGTTGCTGGAGTCATACACACGCATTCCATTATGGCTAGGCTGCAAGTTCATATATTCCTTAATGGACTTGATGTAGAATTTGATCAATTTTGTGGTGAGATTCTACGAAAGGATCCAAAGCTTTATCTGGAAAGTACATATACATACATTAGATGAGAATTTCAACAAAGGCAGACCATGGGAACTTCTCGCCCAATTATTGAGAGCTCAACCATGGAAATACACCGAAACAAAGGGCACAATAATTCATCATCGGGAAAATCTAGTGGTTTTATTTGTAATCATTTTGGTGAGAAAGGACATTCGAACCAACGACAGAGTTAACATAAAATAAAATCGGGTTCTTAACAGGAGAAAAAGTGAAACCAACAACGAATGATCTGAGTTATGCGACATGGATTACTAACAACAACAGAGTTAAGAGTTGGGAATCTATTGCAAATACCTTCTATGACGGATGTGATGAAACCTGTTTGTTTGAGTTAATAAATAACCTTTCACTGCCAAACAGAATGGTAGACCTCTGTGTACTTTCTATAATTAACTGTTTGAAATCTTTCATTAAATCGACCATCGAATAGTCGCATAGGAGGAAGAAGTTGTTGTAGTCGTACACACCCATTCCATTATGGCTAAGCTGTGAGTTCATATATTCCTTAATGGACTTCACACAGAATTTGATCAAGTTCGTGGTGAGATTCTACGAAAGGATACAAAGCTTTATCTGGAAATTACATATGCATGTGTTAGACTAGAATTTCAACAGAGGCAGACCATAGGAATTTCTTGCCCAATTCAGCAATGGCAGTACATCGAAATAAAGGGCGCAGTAACTCATCATCGAGAAAATCTAATGATTTTATGTGTAATCATTGTGGTGAGAAAGGACATTCGAAACAATGATGTTATGAGTTATCAGATACCTGGACTGGTGGGATTTCTCAAAGAAGCCTAGAAAAAATATCAATGTTAGTGTATCAATGGCTATGCAAGGACACCACAGATCCACCCAAGAAGAAAAATCGTAACTCATTGCCAATGTTATTCATCCAGGTATTTCTGGTAAGGTGGATGTATTTTCTATCACTACTAAGAATAGTGCTTGGATTAGTGACACGGGAAACTGATCATATGACGACCGATTCCACCAAATTTTAGACTTTCAAATCGTCTTCTCAATCTGACATCTCTACCGCAAATGGTAGTACTTCTCCTATTACTTGAGAGGGATCAAGTGTTATCTCTAATACTTTGATACTTGATACCGTCCTAGTATTTCCCACACTTTCTTATATTCTTTTATCAGTTGGCAGAATTACCTCAACACTTCATTCTACCGTAAATTTTTTGCCTTCATTTTGTGTTTTTCAGGGCATTCTGACCCAGAGAACTCTTATTTATGGTGTTAAACGAAATGAGTTGTATTATTTGGAGTTGATTGAAGATGTAAAAAAACAATTTCATCATGCATTTCATACGAGTGGGGTTGAGAAGACTCTTGATAGTGTTTGGCTATAACATAGGTGGCTCAGTCACATTTCCTTTGCGTACCTTAAGAAACTTAGGCGAAGTTTGTTTTCTGGTTTAGATATTTCAGATCTTAAATGTGATGTATGTCAATTGGCAAAAAGCCATCGTGTTCCATATTCACCTAGTTTCAATAAATGTTCCAGCCTTTTGGTGTCATACATTTTGATATTTGGGGACTTGAAAAGGTTCCATCCCTCTCAAATGCTCGTTATTTTATTACTTTTATAGATGAATGCACTGGGTTTACATGGGTATCATTTAAGGAGTTCTACATTATGGTCCATATCAAATATCAACATAAAATTCGAATTTGGCAATTCAATAATGCCATGGAATTTGTTGATGCTTCATTTAGTGAATATTTGAGCCTGTTGGGAATACGACACCATACTTCTTGTACGTATACACCACATCAAAATGGATTGGCAGAAAGGAAGAATCGACAAATTATAGAGGTAGTACGTGCATCTCTTTTTGGTATGAACATGCCATGGTTTTATTGGGGGGACGCAGTCAAATCTGTTGTGTATCTTACCAATCGGGTTCCTTCACGAGTTATTGAATTCCAAGCTCCACAAGATAAATTGAAATCCTTTTGCTCATTTCCGCATATGCCGAACTCGAACCAAGAATCTTTGGGTGTACCGTATATGTTCATATTCCCAATGTCTTATGAAACAAATTAGATCATTGTGCCACACGATGTAATTTTATTGGACATTCAAATTTTCAAAGAGGCTACAGATATTATGATCCAAGCACGAAAAAATTGCAAGTATCCTTAGATGTATCTTTCCATGAAACTGAACCATACTACACAGGTGGAGTTTTGGGCTCATCTCTTCAGGGGGAGAACTCGAGTGATGAGACTGAGTTATATGGAAGAAACAATGAAAATTCTAAACGTGAATTTATTTTTTCAGAATTAAAGTCCATCGAAGAAGAATTAAATACACCTCAAGTCACCATTGATCAGCCCAATGTAGATGCTCCAAGTTTTCCAAATGTATCTATGAATAATGATGATGAAGATCTATCAGAAGAGCTTGTGATGTTCTCATGATAAGTGTGGGAAGTTGATAGTGTACTCGATGATTGAAGGACCTATCGATTTGTTTAACGCCATTAACCAATGAGCCTCCTTCTCAGAATGGTCAAGCTAATGCTGGACCCCTGGTGACAAATGATTCCCTCTCAAATTGTCCTTTACCCTCCCGATTACCAGAAAGATCAAATAGGGGTGTCCCAAAGAAACAATATGAACCTGATGTTAGAGTAAATGTTCAATATCTTATCAATAATTTTACATCTACTCATAGACTTTCGGAATCATATGCATTAAATGTTGATCAATTGTCCAAAGTGTCTATTCCTAATAGTGTGCAGGATGCATTAGCAGATCCAAAGTGGATGAAAGCAATGAATGACGAGATGGAGGTTCTGGAAAAGAACTCGACTTCGAAACTGGTTTCATTGCTGAAAGGGAAGAGACCTGTTGGATGCAAATGGGTATATACTGTAAAACTTAAAGCTGATGGAAGCATCAACAAGTATAGAGCAAGGTTGGTGGCAAAATGTTACACACAAAAGTATGGAGTTGATTATCAAGAAACTTTCACACCAATAGCTAAGTTTAATACCGTTTGCATCCTCATATCAGTGGCAATAAATAGAAATTGGCCTTTGCCAAAGTTTGACGTATAGAATGCTTTCTTGAATGGTGACCTGGAGGAATAAGTATATATGGAGATTCCACGGGTTTTAAATATGAGACTGTACATGATGGTAAAATATGTAAATTGAATAGATCATTGTATGGGCATAAAAAATCACCCAGAACCTGGTTTGGAAGGTTTACCTCAGCCATGAAGTTAGTTGGTTTTAGGCAAACTAATTCTGACCACACTTTATTTATCAAACATGAAGGAGAAAAAATTACAACATTAATAGTGTATGTAGATTATATGGCCTTGACTGGTAATGATGGTGAATAAATGGAGAGACTAAAATGGTATTTGGCCACCATGTTTTAAATGAGAAACCTAGGACAACTACAATATTTTCTTGGTATTGAAGTATCACGATCGAATCTGGAAGTTTCTTTGTGCCAACGGAAGTATGTGTTGGATTTGTTGATTGAAACAGGGATGTTAACATGAAAACCAGTTGTACCACCAATGGAGATGAATCATTCACTTGTAATTTCTTTTGGCAAAGTTTTCGTAAATATAGGTCGTTATCAACGACTAGTAGGAAAGTTGATATATCTAACAGATACTAGGTCAGACATTGCATATGATGTGAGTGTGTTAAGCCAATTTATGTGTCACGCCCCAAAGCTACCCCAGGACGCGGACACGGGACCTAGGATAACGAGTGACCCCAAGCTAACCCTGAGTTATCATATCATAAGCATACTAAAAGATTACTGAATAAAATATACTATGCGGAAGCTTAAATCATTATAAAATTGATATGATGGGGAATACCCATTTCTGTCTGAATATATATAAAACTGAGTAGAATTTAAGATACTGAAATAAAACTAAAACACTAAAGCTAAATCTATCTATGTCTAAAATAAAACCTCTACTGACTAGAGATGTTGGGACATGCCCTACCTAAATATAGAAAAACTGAAACTAAAAGAAATAATGATGTCAATCATCCTTGAAGAATGAGGACTCACTACTGATGCTGCTTAACTGTGGATTGGGAACCGATCTATGCGTGATCCGAATGCTGAGGACCTGAACCTACATCACGAGAAAATTTAGCAAAGAGCATGCAACAATACTTGAAAGCTACTGAGCATGCATGATAGAATAAAGTTGAACAATGTACATAATTGAACAAAGCATATAACTGAGCAATGATACAAGATGAACATGATACTATACTGAAAATACTAAACATAAACTAACTGAATGCAATGACCAAGTTTTATAACATGTTGAAGCTGAATACTGAACTGTACTGATAACCTGGTCAATGCAATAGAATTTGAATGTGGGAGCTACTAATAATCGACATAAAACCACATGAGCAAAATGTGGAGTTCGATGTATACGCCCCATCAAGAGGACCCAATACCCTGCCAGAGGAATAGATGCATGACTGGCGTGATCACTAAAATATAATGCCCACAAAGGGGACTTATAAACCTACAGGGGCACGTAGTTCTGGGACTATTCGGGTACGCTGAATCCTAGTCCACTCAGTCTAAGCCTACTCCCAATTAAAATGGATGTAAGCAATAGTATGACTGAAATACTGAATAGATGCATGACTGGCGTGATCACTAAAATATAATGCCCACAAAGGGGACTTATAAACCTACAGGGGCACGTAGTTCTGGGACTGACGCACTAGATAGCTAAATTACTGACATTTAAACTCTAAGAATGCAACAATTATAACTGATAATGTGACATTCGTAAACAGAAGCATGTATACATGTTTAGACTGACCTAGCATGTGTAATTGTTGAACTAAACAAACCTACACAAATAGGGTTTTGAATATCTTGCAAGAAACTAAGTAACAATATGATAATCTGATTTGGATCATTGTAGCAGCTAAAACCCAAAAATTTCTAACATTCAAGAAACACTAGGTTTAGATAATATTAAGGGAATCAAGATTCTGACTGAAATGTAGGGACCTAATGGGTGAAACGAACCCACTAGTGAAATCCCACATACCTGTTGACGAATTCCTTGGAGAAATCTTTTGATTTTAGGGCTGGAACTGACGAGAACTTGTTGCATTCTTGAACTAGGGCTGCTCGACTTCTTTCTCCTCTTTTGGTTTAATTTACGCTTGATTTTGCTGAATGATTGATTAGGTTAGGTTCTAATTTAGTTTCAAGGCTAAATCTGACCAAAACTATGTAGTTTAGGGTTTAAACGACGTAGTTTAGGGGTCCAATGCATAAAGAAAAACAAAACGACCCCTGACTTAAAAGTTGTCGGGGGTCATCGACAAACCAGACCGATGGTCTGTCTTGGTGACTGTCGATAGGGTTCTGGGATTGACATCTGAGGGGTCTGATCCACGAACTAGGACCACGGCCCGTGGTCTGACCTAGGTTCTGTGGGTTCGGTCATGGGTCGACCCATAGATGGTTTTCTCGATTTTCTTTTAGGAGGGGGTTGCAGATATTGAACCACGAGCCACGAGGACAAACTGTGGGTGGTGCCTGTGTGTGCCACCTACAACTTCTAAATCTACATATAGGGTAGTTCTAGCATACGGGGTGTTACATTATGCATCCTCCAACTGAGGAACACATGAGAGGAATATATAGATTCTTGAGATATATTAAAAGGTGCCCCTGGAAAAGGTTTAGTGTACTCATAAAATGAGGCTGACACCCTTGAAGGTTAGACCGATGTTGATTGGGTAGGAGATCAATTAACCAGAAAATCCACTTCAGGATATTTCATGTTTGTGGAAGGAAATCTTGTCACCTGGAGAAGCAAGAAACAAAAGGTTATTGCTCGGTCAAGTTCGAAAGAAAAATTTTGAGGTATGGCACATGGCTTATGTGAACTGTTACGGATTAAAGGAGTGCTACAGGATCTTGGAATTGAATGTTCAAGGCCTATAAGTTTATTTTGTGATAACAAAGCTGCTATCCAAATAACTCAAAACCCAGTACAACATGATCACACTAAACACGTTGAAATTGACCATCATTTTATCAAAGAGAAGTTGGACCAAAAGATTATTCAGTTTCCATTTGTCAAGTCAGAAAGCCAACTTGCAGACATTCTTACAAAGGCCATCTCAGGGAGGATATTTCATGGAGTTATTGGCAAGTTGTGTATGAGAGACATCTATGCACCCACTTGAGGAGGAGTGTTAGCATGATTGTAGGAGTATCAATATGATTATAGTAAATCATGATTATAGAGATCCATAATAATTGTAGGGATTCATAATAAGCAGTTACTTTTATATATATTAAACTTGTACATCGTGAAAAGAATACGACAGATGATTCAGTTAGCAATATTATTCTTACTATTCTTTAAGTTTCTGCTAGATATAGGTTGTTATGCACCAACCGTTGCACACAAGTTCGCTAAATTAATACCATACCGTATGTGTTTAAAGAGGAAAAAAGATTTTAAATTACCATATAGATAGTATTAATTAGTTTGGGTTAGTATGCGAACTGGAACAAAGCACGACCTTTGAGTAATATGAGTGTAGTTAAAAGGCGCAATCGAACTTTTATTTTTGTCCAACAATTTCCCTAAATCAATTTTGTTTCCTGACTTCTGAAAGACGTGGGGTCTAAATATTTTACCAGGCTAATTAAGTGACACGGGACTAGGAAATCAAAAAGTTACATGAAAGCAAAAACGACCCTACATAGAAATGTTGATATGTACAAAAGAAGAGGAAAATGAGGAATATAACCAAGGATATGCTCAAAAAGAGTCAAGTAACACACTTTATAGTCACAAAGAAGGCCTAATTAAGTGAGACTGGTCTCAAAAAATAGAAAAGTCAGATGAAAGAAAAAAGAAACCTGAAATAGAAATGTACGTGGAAAAAAAGAAAGACGGATATGAAGAAGCATATGCTATAAAAGAGTCAAGTGCATATTTTGTCTCTTTGTTCTTTCCTCTTCGTTTTGCGGCTAAAATGTCAAACGGAAGAGGTCTCTTAATATTAATCAATCATTCTATCAAACAACTTACCATTTTCTCTTACATCTCGATGGAGAGATAAAAATTGAATGTTGACATCTTGAACTTCAATGAAACTCTTAATGATATTACTAATTCAACTCGTGCTAATACGTGAAGAGATGAAAGTTCTACTGATAGAAGAGATGGTAGTATGTAAGAACTTGGACATAGTAATTCTGCATGAGTTTAAGCCACTGTTGAATACCTCTCTAATCATGAGGATGCAACCATTGTTCTCATGGTAAATTTTGGTTACTCTGTCCACCGATCAGGAACTGGATGTCGCCTTTCTTGCTTGAAAATACTAATGCTTTCATTTCTATTAATATTGGCAGTTGTGTAACCCATGTATGCAAATCATTATTCCAGATTAAAATTTCACTCCTTTAAGTGCAAAAACATAACTGGAAAAGTGACCACATCCATTGTTCTCTTTCCACTATCAGTATTAGCGAAAATGAGAGCATGGGTATTTTCAAGAAAGGAGGTTGATGTCGAGCTCCCAGTCGCTAGATAAAATAAGACAAATTCACCATAATAACAGTGGCTTGCATCCTCATGGTTCAACATGTATGCATTAGTGTCGTCAACTGGTGCAAAATCACTGTGTCAAGGTTGCTATATACCACCATCATTATTGTTGTAGAACTTCCATCTCGTCATATTAGCAGGAGTTGAATTAGTAGTATCATTAAGAGTTCCATTGAAGGTCAAGTTGTCAACATTAGATATTTATTCATTTGAGATGCAGCAAGAAATGATTGCTTGATAGACTGATTGGTTGATAGAACCTAATTTTCAATATACACGTGCAAATAAAGCTTTGCAAATGAAAATTGCTGCCTCTTTCTAGTAAAAAAGCTACAGCACACTGAAAATACACATATGTAAAAGAAAAATCATAAACATAACCTGTATTGACTACTTATTGTGTTCGGGAGAGTTTGCAAAGGAGATACGGATAATTCTGTATTATCCAATTGGTATATTTTATTAAAATAATCTTTTGTGAGTCCTTCTCAGGGACTGGTGGATCTGGAAACCCCAAATCATGTCCTTGCCTTAGTTTTGAAATGTCTTCTTATTGTGGCTTTATGGCCTAAAATTGCTCGGAGTTACATGTTAAATAACATTATTTTTAATGGAATTTAACCTTGAGTCTATAGAAATTGCTAGGCTCACGGCACTGTTCATTGTTTACAAGGTGATGATGTCCTAATTTGTGGTTCTTTTATGGGAGGTGCTGCATTAGAAGTTGATGCAATGGTATGATCAATGGTTAAGACCCAAACTTAACCATTAAGAAATATGAATGAATCTTACCATTGCATCAAGTTCTAATGCAACAACTCCCTAAGAGCGCCGCAAATTGGGTCACCATCATTTTGTAAGCAATGAAACACTTTACCGTGCACCAAGCAATCTCTGCAGACTCAAGGTTAAATTACATGAATAAGTATAATGAAAAAGTGTAAAAAGAAGGTTCACTCAGTCAGCTCTAAGGCACAAAGTCAAAATACTCGATTGATCAGGAGTAATGTGCATGTTTCAAAGAATCTGGTAGCAAAAAAATAATGTATGTATATATATATATATATATATCATTGGTGCAAATGGTGTGGCTACTGGGATGTACTGAAATGAGAGAAGATGGAATCGCACGAATAAAAATGTGTGCTAATTAAACGTTGGAGAACCAAGGTAAAATAGTCGCTCACAAAACCATAAATTTCATTCCTTAGGCCGAGACTATGTTACAAGCCTAAATTCCTACAGTGATCCTATTCAAGTTGTTTGAAAGATAGAGCGTAGAAAATAAGGGCACGCCTATGGTCTTTTGTTCTTAGTGTTAGAACTTCTTGGGGAGTGGGAGCGTTGAAATTAGTCTCATTTATCATGTGTGAGGGACTTCTTTAATGTTAGGACAATATGTTTACATTTGATAGTTAAATTGTGTTGGCTGATAATGTACACGAGCATAAGCATGGTTGACTGTGAGTAATGAGATGTCATACATTGATCCTTGCATTTTAGATAGATGGTTTTGGATACAAGTTGTGGCTGAGATGGTTGTTGCATGCTAGTATTATATCTTAGGGGTTTGAGTGTCAAATGCTTTGTCTATCTCATCACTTAAAGACAAGTAATGGTTTTTAGTTGAGGGTGTTGATATGCCATGAAATCTTGGCACATTTGAAGTTCCAAACTAAGGATTATTGCTAGAACTCGAGTATTTTTATATGGATATAATGTGTTTGGTAATGTTTAACAGGTAAAACACTTAGACGTGGGATATGGAAAGAAGAAGGAAAAGATCCTGGAATACACACCACGGAGACTATGATGGACCGTGATCTGTTTCACGTACTGTGAAGCAGCTCGTGAAGTAGATCTAGTATATATGCCTTAAGGAGTTCTGTTTTGATTTTGCTAAGTAAAGACCATGGACTCCCAGACGGGTCGTGGTCCTTATGACGAGACATCATGATGCCTGTGGTGATGAGGAAGTGAATGAGGCAAACTTATCTGAGTCCAAGTAACGATCATGACGCCCTTGACGGGCTGTGGTCATCTTCACGGATGGTGATGCAGCACGTGTAGGAGCTCAAGTAGACAGGTCTTGATGAGCTACATTTTGTTTTACCAAGTAAAGACCACGGAAGGCCTCACGGGATGTGGTCCTCACAATTGTTCGTGATGCTGATCATGAAGGAGTTTCAGTGGACGTGCCTTGAGGAGTTACATTTTGTTTGACCAAGTAAAGACCACAGAAAGCCTCACTGGCCGTGAAGACTTTGACGGACCATAGTGTTATCCGTGTAACAGTATTACATTTCAGTCCTACGTTGACTAGGACTCTTTTTAGACAAACTATTTGAATTATCTAGTCATATCTGGAACACGATACTACTTTCCTATTAGTCTCTACTTTTGTTTTTATCGATAGAAATTGGATCGAGACTCAAGTTTGACTTGGTTTTTGAATATCAAGCATTCTTTGAATTTTCGGATCTTCGTAAGTTATTTCTTCTAATGTTTTCAATACTTATTCTATTATATTAGGTGAAAGCATGAGTCGCTAAGCACCAATACTACGGTTGTGGTAACTATGACCGAAAGCTAAGTGTAGGTCAATAAAACGAGTTGAATGTGATTTTTATAAGCAAACAATAATTTTTCTTTTGTTATTCATTCTTTCTAATGAGTGCATGCATTAGAACCTGCATGTATCTATCAGTTGTTCGAGTGAAAATTGGTAATTAGGAAAAAGTCGAATTAATTTGTTGGTTTGGAGTAAAAATTTAAGTTCGAGAGAAGAGAGTTTTGACACCAAAATATGCGATGGTAAAATATGATAATACTCAAAGACCGAGAGAATTCCAGTGGGAGTTATCTAACAAAACTGAGAGGTGTTAGATACATTTAACTGACTGAAAATTTGCAAAGAAACAATCGCTCGAAACTCGTTCAGAAATCAACTCTAGATATAACGTCATAGAAAAGATAGCCCTAGTTTTCTTCAATTAGCATTACAATCTTGAAGTTAAAATCATGTACTTGTGAAACTTGAGTAATACAACGTACTTTAGTTACATGAAAATTACAATGAAACCCATTTACATTTTGTAATTACTTTCTCTGGGAAATAATATCAACCGTTGGATAAACGCGACAGTGAAACTATTTATGTAAAGAAATTCTATGTGGGATCGACCTCAACTAATGTTGAATTCTATAAATTGACTTCAACCGTTTATACTTCTTAATTGAAGTGTAAGTTTGGACGTATCATCCCAACAACATCCAACAAATTGCATGATGTCCTTCTTAAAAGATGAAGGTCTAAGCTACTCTACACTCCCAACTGTTATATTGAGCCAGACAATCGCCATGGACGAGACACTCTACACTTATGATAAAATGATGGCTTAAGCCACCTTATATTCTCAACTGCAACAATGTTTTTGATAAATATATTGTAACTAAGAATATCAATGTGCTCGAGAATTGCATTATGCCTAAGAAATTACATTAAGCCCGAGAATTGCATTGTGTCCAGTAAATTGCATTGTGCCCAAAAATTTGCATTATGACCGAGAATTGCATTGAGCATGGAATTGCATTGTGCCCGAGAAATTGCATTATGCCCAGAAATATCCATTCTGCTTGAGAATTGCATTGAGCCTGAGAATTGTGATAAGTGGTAGATTTCCACTCATTTGAGGTCTATTTAGCTCAATAATTAGTGTCCTCACTTCCTAATTTTTTCATATTCTAATAAAATGTTGATGTACATGGCAAGGATTAATGTTTGCAAAGTGCAAACTATAAATTGTGGATTGCCAATCGAGAAAGGTGGATCGCCAAGTGAGTATGACATCGCCCAAAATGATAGTTCATGGCACTTTCGTCTATCGAATGAGGCTGGCAACTCCATTGAAGAAGGTGATGCACCAAATGAGAAATGCAACCTTGTAGATCATAACCTAAAATGACAATATAACAATAAAATATTGAATGCTCGAAAGGCGAACCATTATTGTACTCGGCGATTCGCTGAATGTGAAAGGATGATTTAAACGAGTTCACCGATTGAAGTTCAAACACCTGAAGCCTAGATCATGAAAAGGTAAGTTGATTAGCAGAAGGTGATTTGCCAAACGATCTCGACGAGCCCGACTAATGTCACCAAACGAGACACACATTGGGTTTTGGGCTAAAATTTTGAGGAACTATAAATAGCCCAAAGGAGAGAGAAACATAGAGATTCTAAAGTCTGAAAACTTAGTTCCAAAATAGAGTTTTGAGATAGAACACTTGACCCTTGTGAAGAACACTTTCTAGTTTTCAGGGTTTTACAACTTTTCTCTTGAATTTGAAATATTGAAGTTGAAACAAAAGTGGGTTTACTTGTAATTGCTTAATTTCATGTTACCCATGGGTGCTTTCATAGAGGTTATACTTTCTTTACTTTTTGTGGTGGGTTGCTAAAACTCCAAGATCTAGGGGTGCAATTATGGGGTTGGGTGTTGATTTAATGTAGTGGGTATGGTGTTATGCTTTGTTTTGTTATTATTTATACATGAATTTGGGCTAATCAACATGTGGTTAATTTGTGGGTTAAGGTTGCAAGCTTAATTCTTACTTCCAATCTTTGCTTGATGCTTGAAAGAGATTAACTGGAATGGGTAATTAGTCCAATACTAGCAATTTAGGTTTGATGCCTCTAACTTTCTTGAAATTTGAGGTTATGGTCGGATATATTTCCCCTATTTCTGCATTAAAAAAGATAATAGAGTAAGGTATTGGGTTCTTTAGCTTGGAATTTAGATAAGACCGAAAGGAGATTCTATGCATAGATGCTTTGAGATCGAAAGACGATTAGCATCATTATAGATGACCTGGCCTATTAATGAATTTTCATCACTACAGAGCAGCACAATTACCCCTACATGACATCGAGTTCCAATCCCCGCAACCCTAGATTGCTTGTTAACTCTTAAATTCTTCGAAACTTTTGTTTAATTGGGATAATTGACCATCAAAGCTTTTTATTAAATTGGTGGAATCATCCACCCACTTGTTCTTACTATTACAAATAAACAATTTTACAATCCAAATATCTTGATAGAAATTCTCTACGATATACCATTCTTTGTGGGATTCAACTTCGACTCGGCGTTGGGTTTTTATTGACTACAATTGTTGTCCCTTTTAATTGGTTTTAAGAAGGAAATTTGAGTTTTACCAAGTTGCATTGAGTCTGAGATTTTGCATCAAGCCTGATACTTTGCATTGTGCCCGGGAGTTGAATTGTGCTTGAGAAATTGCATTTTCCTTAGAATTGCGTTGTGCCCAAGAAATTACATTGTACCTAAGAATTTACATGTTCTTGAGAAATTGCATTATAATTGTTCCTGAGAAATTACATTATGCCCGAAAATTGCATGGTGCTCGAGAATTACATTATGCCCGAACATTGCATTGTGCTCAAGAATTGCATCATGCCCAAAAATTGCATTCTGCTAAAAAAATTGCATTGTGCCCGAAAACTGCATGAAGCCCAAGAATTATATTGTGCTCGAGAACTATATTATGCTTGAGAAATGATGATATGCCAAAGAATAATATTGTGCCCGAGAACTATATTATGCTTGAGAAATGACGGTATACCCAAGAATAATATTGAGCTTGAGAATCATATTTACATTGAACTCGGGTTGAATCAAGTAATGAAAGCATATTCATCCCCCAAAAAATACATCTATATGAAATATCTATCAAATCAAGCTACAAGTATCGTGATTATGGCTGAATTGCATTAAAAAACGTATACATTCTTTTTATCTTTATTTTATTGTTTCAATGGTGTCATAGTTTAAAGACATCATTTCAAGGCATGCAAAAAGAATTTCATGACATGATGACTAAATTTGTGATTATCATGTTCCGAAGGCATCATAGTCTAAAGGCACCATTTTCTTAGCCTGCAGACCTCATCTCATGGCCTATGGATTTAATTTTTGTCTATCATGTTCTAAAGGTGTCATAGTCTAAAGGCATCATTTTCATGGCCTACGAACATTATTACATGACTTAAGAATTAAATTTTTGCGTATCATGGTCTTAAGACATCATTGTTATCATCTTAAGACAATTTTTCATGGTCTAAAGTGGGAACTACATCATGTTTATAAATTATTTTACCATCTAATCGCTATTTATTCCATAATCACATATGTCTATCTATCGCAATAAAAGCTTTTTCATCTTTTGCACTATTCATATGATCTTTTCCTCTCATAACTTAAGTCGTTCTTATCTTCCTTACACTATCCATACCACCTTGAACTCTAATCTTATCTACTCAAGCTACTATTGTTTCTATTCGAATCTCGTACCATTATTTCATTTTTTTGGGAGCTTAGTCTGTTCTTAAATCTAGAACTATAGGCAACCTCATTCTCTTAATACTAGAGTTATGTAAGTAACTTAAGGCCAAACATGGGTGGTACAACCCATAGAAAACCTGCTTAAAGCATCAACAACAATATTAGCCTTACCTGGGTGGGAAGGAATACTGATGTCATAATCTTTCAGTATTTCTAACAACCTCCTTTGTTTGAGATTAAGCTCTTTTTGAGAAAACACATACTGAAGACTCTTATGATTAGTGAATACATCAACATGAACACCATACAAATAATGGCTCCATATCTTCAAAGCAAATACTACAACAACCAATTCTAAGTCATGGGTTGGGTAGTTCTTCTCATGAACTTTCAATTGTCTGGAGGCATAAGCTATAACTTTGCGTTTCTGCATTAACATACAACCCAAACCAACTCTAGATGCATCACAATACTCCACAAACCTTCAGTACCTTCTGGTAAGGTCAAAACTAGGGTAGTACCCTCTCTACGAAGATTCTATAATATCCAGCCAAACCCAAGAAACTCACAATCTTTTTCATTACTTGAATAGATTAGTGTGTCATCAATGAAGACAATAACAAACATATCTAACTAATGTTTGAAAACTCTATTAATAAGGTCCATGAACGCTGCAGGTGCATTGGTCAAACTGAACGACATGAACAAAAACTCATAGTGACCATAACGAGTCTTGAATGTTGTCTTGAGAATATCACATTCCCTTACTTTCAACTAATGGTAGCCGGATTTGAGGTCTATCTTAGAAAATCAAGAAGCACCCTGAAGATGATAGAAAAGATCGTTAATTCTCAGAAGAGGATACTTATTCTTGATCGTAACCTTGTTCAATTGGCGGTAATCTATACACATCCTAAGAGAACCATCTTTCTTCCTCACAAACAAGACCAGAGCACCACAAGGTGAGCCACTTGGTCTAATGAAACCCTTATCTAGCAGATCTTTCAACTGTTCTTTAAGTTCTTTCAACTCTATTGGTGTAATTCTATATGAGGGAATAGATATAGGACGAGTATCTGGAAGAACATCTATACCGAATTCTATCTCTCTCTCAAGAGGGACTCTGGGTAGATCATCTGGAAAGACTTCTGGAAACTCTTTTACTATAGGAACTGACTGAATGGAAGGTATCTCAACACTTCAGTCATTAACTCGGACTAAGTGATAGACACAACCCTTGGAAACAAACTTTCTTGCCTTAAGGTACAAAATGAAACGACCCTTAGGCACTCCTAAACTAATTTTCCACTCTAAGATTGGAACATTAGGAATTTGGAACTTGACAACTCGAGTTTTACAATCAATTGAGGCGGCTTCATACCTAGAATGACATCAAAATCTACCATGTCTAACTGAATTAAATCAGCCATGGTGTGTTTGTGATTGATGGAAATGACACAATCACGATAAACTCACTCAGCTAGAATAGACTCCCCAAAAGGTGTAGAAACACAAAAGAGTTTACAATGTTTCTCAGGAAGAACATCAAACTTGTTTGCAACCTAAGGGGTTGCAAAATATAAAGTTGCTCCTGGGTCTAGCAAAGCAATAAATATCAAAACTAAAGACTTTAATCATATCAGTGACAACATCTGGAGAGTTCTCTTGCTCATGATGACTAGTGATTGCATAGAGGCGGTTCGCTCCTCCGCCAGTACCGGAAGTAGCTCCTCTAGGTGCAGCCCTAACTGGTGGAGCAACTAATGAAGATTGGGCTCTATTGCCCTGATTTCCACTACCTTGTCTGCAATTTGGAAACTCTTTCATGAAGTAACCCGCTTGTCCACACTTGAAACAACATGTCTGGCCACCACGACACTTACCTGGGTGGGTTCTACCACACCTAGCACATGCAGGTCTAGCTCTGAAGTTCTGCGAATTCTGACTATTATACTCACATTTGTTTCTGGGTTCAAATGCACTAGTAGATAATGGAGCAGGTCCCTTTTGTTTTTGCTGAAAGGACGAAAGGTTTAGATTGTTTTTCTACTACCCGGACTCATTACCTGTCTTAGCTTTCTTATTTCTAAATTCCTCCCTATCCCTCATCTTCTCTTCATCAACCTACTGCACATAGACCATCACACCTGATATATCCATGTCCCAAATTAGCATTGCTGCCCTTCCCTCCATGCTTGATACACGGGATAACCCAGCAACAAACATACTCATTCTACTCCTCATATCTGCAACTATCTTCGGAGCATAACGGGATAGTTGGGTGAACTTCAACCCATACTCATGAATACTCAAGGAATCCTGCTTAAGGGTTAGAAATTCTCGTACCTTAGCCTCTTTTAGTTCTCGGGGAAAGAAACTCCCCATGAAGGCCTCCTTAAAACATGCCCAACTCGCAAGTGGTGCATCCTCACCTCTACCCTGTTTCCACTGGTCAAATCAATTCCTAGCAACATTCTTCAGTTGTTATTCATCTAGTCCAACTCTCTCGGTATCGGCAACATGCATAACCTAAAATACCTTTTTTAGTTCCTCAACAAAACTCTCTAGATCCTCAATAGTGCTTGAACCCATGAAACATGGAGGATTCATCCTCAAGAACTCTCGGATCCTCGAAGTATCGGTCACTTCCTATCTAGCTCCTCTTTTTTGCCCAACCTGGTTAGTCACAACTTTGCTCAACATCTGGATAGCCTCAAGAAACTCAGTATTGGTAACCTTTCTTTGGTGTTGCACTTTAGGTGCATTAGGTACCCCTTTCTCCTCAATAGTATGCCTAGCAGGACAACCTCTGATAGCTCTTCGTGGATGCATGAATATCTGTAAAACACGCGAAAACATGAATTAGAAAGAAACTTTTTAGAGATCAAACTCTAACGAACGAAATGAGTGTAAAAGAAGTGAGAAAATTTCCTAAGTGTTGCAGCCTCCTAATTATAGATGTGGCACGCTAAAGACCGATAAATAGGACTCTACAGACACGGCTTCATAGACTACTTAGGACTCTTGAACTCTGGGCTCTGATAGCAAGTTGTCACTCTCCGAGCCTACACCCCGGATGTGGCAGCACTTGAAAACCATTGTTGGTCCCAAGCAAACCCTTGACCTGACTTACTTACTCAGCGGAAGACTCTAAGCATTATTACAATGATCAAATGCACATACTCAAATTGTTAAATAAAATAACTTAGAATGTTTAACAGTCAACATTCAACTTGGCCAAAATAACAATTCAACTCTTAACATATGAATTGATAATGTAAAGACAACTAAACTACTAACTGTCTAACTGTGTATGAAGACTCTAAAACAAAGAGGATTTTTTGGACAAGACCCTCGATCATCCTAACAATGAAATACTGAACACAAAGTAAAAAGAGTCTGTCAGAATACAAAGAGGCTCACCAACTAACTCTGAGTGCTCAACTGGATATGCTGATCTTTCTTACATGCGTCTGCATCATAATAAGATGCAGGCCAACTGGAATCAGTACATTGAATGTATGAGTATGTGAGTTGGAATGCTAAACATAACTTAAACTTGAAAAGAATCTGAAAGAAACACTTTCCTTAGCTTTACTCAACTCATGAACAACTTAACTCAATATAAAGCAATAAAACACATGCAATATATACAAAGCTTGTAAAACAGTGGAAAACAACTTAGTTCATTAAATAAAATGCAATAACAAACTTAACTTTACTCATGTAATAAAGTAATACAGTTTCTGTGGGAGTTTCTCTAACCGACAACCACCAGTATGAGCCAAAGTGGTGATACAACGTCTTCCCACGCTGCCAGAACTGTCCTATACTTTGTTTTCATATAGAATGGTTAACTAACTGGATCCACTAGTCTATGCTAAAAGCATCTTAAGGAGTCATTTAAAGAGTATAATCCTTTACTACCCATGATGGCTACATGGTTTATGGAGTGTTGAGTTAATATGAACTCGCATCCCCATATCAATGCTCAATACTACTCCCAAAATATACTTAGCTCAAGGATTTAAAATCAAAACTTCTTTATTTGGATTCAGATAATTACCCAAAACATTAGCTTAAAAGCTCTCTAGGAAATCGGTGTTTCCCTTTCTTGTTCAAATGTGAAAACATATTAAACTCTTGGGAATACTTAGTTCCCTTATAGCTTTTTGAGAAAGGAACTCAACTCTTTACTCTTTCCATAACTTGAAACTTAAGTCTTAAAACAAAGTTAAAACGTTTGTGAAAGACTTTTGAAAACTTTACAAACTTCTCTTAACTTGACTCATAACTTCACTTAACTTGACTCTTAACTTTACTTGACATAACACTTAACTTTCCTTGAATTGAATTATGGATTCAAGGATTGTGATTTGTGATAGGAAAGATCTCATTATGTTTAGGAGTGTTTATAGATGGCTAAACATGAGAAAAGATCAAGCAATTACCGTCTTCGAACAATTCCGTGACGCGAAGTTTCATATAAATATTTGATAGAAAAATTAAATTTTGAGACAGAGGAGTCCACGTCCAAATCATGACACAGAGTTGGTTTTTGTTCATTGGGTGAGCAAGTCCGCCACCCGGACTTGCATGCCAAAACCTGTTCGACTCTTCCCTTCTACATTTTCCAGCCCCAATTAGCCTAAACTCGACTATTTTTCTCAAATTATTTTTAGATTCCGATACCCAACATATGTACCCAATAACCTGAGTCAAAGCATCTCTATAAATTGACGTAAAGATCTAAGAAACATCTCAATTCAGCCCAATTCAAAAAGCGATATCAAATTCAAGAATACAAATCAAGAACATCAACTTTTAAACTCTTTTAAGACGAATTCACGCTGAAATAAACATGTTTGGCACGTCGGTGAACAAACTCAACGCTATGAAAGCCTCACATTCCTTGTAGAATTGAATCTTTGGCGAATTCCACAACCAAAATTGCAAGAACTTGACGAATCTTAAGTTTCTCTTCTCCTTTCTCCTCTTTTTTTCTTCTCTCAAAGCCCTAGCGTATTTCTTAAGTGTGTAAACTGAACTAACTCAGATTAGACTCCAAATAATAACTACAGAAACGGATTTAATAAATTGGATAAGGAAAAGACTAAACTACCGTTCAAAAATCTGGATTAGACTTTCCTTTCCTTGAATTCTGCCTAGTTATTTCATTTTGCGAGATGTTACACCAAATTTGTGGACCTCGAAAGGTGCTTAAGGTAACACGAACCCTTACTCAATCTATGGATTGACAAACCCTTTTAATTAACTTTGTTTGTAAATAGGATAGAATGGTGCCCTAACACACCTTTCATTTATTAGGTGACGACTTTTCTCTTTTATTAATTCTAAAAGAGTTGTCATGTCACACCCCAAGACTACACCCTAGAGGTGCACTCAAGAACCATTGCTGGTCCCCAAGAGAACTCTTGGTCTGGCTCAATACTAAACGGAAGACTTACTCAACATCATATGAACTTAAAAGTAAATGTTTCTCAAAAGTCTCAAAATAGATAACCAAGAATATTTTAAAGAAAACAATCAACTGGCTAAAAGAGGCAACTCAAGTCTTAAACATTTAACAATGGAAATGAAAAGACTCTTCAAAACACTACTGTCTATCTATGAATCCTCTAAAAAATATGATTGAACTCGGGAAAAAACCCACGATATCCTAACAACTGAAAGTAAATGTAGGAATCCTCCGGTAGCCAGAAGGCTCACCAAAGCAACTCTGGAAGTGCAAGTGGTATCAATTGAGAGCCTTGTAACATCCCGCCTTAGAAAAAAGTAAAATTTTGAATGAGACAATTTGGAAAGAGCCTAAATTGAAAATTTTGCAAGTTATGCTACGTTATAAGTTTTGGGTCAACTTCAAACAACCATAACATTCATTAAAAGATGATTTAGGTGGCCCAAAAGATATCAAATGAAATGTCTTTGAATCCTCTTACCAACTCCACCGAGTTTGCTAAGTTTTGAGTTCGGATGAGGGAGAGATGCTTGTTTGAAATCTATCTGTCCTGTTAAGAAAAGTTACCAGAAAATATGAGGGGTATTTTGGTCTTTTCCTTACCCTTTCAAATTAAAGAGTTTTTAGTAAATATTTTAGGGTCAAATCTTATTTGGATCAGTTTTATAATCTTAAAAAATGCTTAGGGATTTAGAAGAGAGTTCTAGAATAGAAAAGAGGAGAAAAGAGGAAAGATTCAAGCCGTTCATCAAGTTATCTTGTGAATCGAGGATTGTTTTGCCAAGGGTTTGATTCCTAAGAGGTATGTGAGTTCTCATAGTGTTGGGTTCATTCACCCACACGCCAATCATGCTATTTTAAATGCAAATTTCGTTCTAGAGTTTGAAGAATTTGAGTTCTTGATGAGTTTTCTTGAAATTTCATCATTTATCTTGATTGTTGGAGTTTTGATGAATTATTGATATTAGTATTAGTAATTTGATGATTGTTTTGAGTAGATTATTGTATACATATGTTGGGTATTTGAATCTTAAGTGAGTTGGGAAGAAACCATTTGATTCTAGGCAAATTAAGGTTAGAAAACGAGAAAGAAAATTCATTGGGAAGTTCTTGGCAGGGGCTAGCGCGCCACGCTAGCAGTGCGCCATAAAATATTTCCTGTAGTTTAGAGGCTTGCACCCCGTACCACTCAGTGTGCCAGGGTTGCCTGCCCCCACCCATTTTCCGTCATTTTACCCATCTGAGTTCTTTTAAAGTATATCTTTACTCCTTTTTTATTTTAATCACTCTAAACTATAACCTTAAATTCATAATTCAAATTCAAGGTAGAGTTAAGAGTTAAGTCTTGAGAGTTCTTTCGATTGTTTTGAGAAGTCTTTTACAACTTTATAAAACTTGTTTTTTAGACTTGAGTACTTGAGTAAGAGGATGAGTAAAGTTGAGTTCATTTTTCAAAATGAATATATGGGAACTAAGTATTCCCACGAGTAAATGTTTTTACATTTCAAAGAGGAGGAAACTATGATTTCCAAAGGAGTTTATGAGGAATTTTGAGTACTATCTATTTTTAGAGAATTATTTTGAGTAATAATCTCAAAGTTGGTGATGAGGAAATGTTGTTAAATATATGAGCTATGTTATATTTTAGGACTACTATTGAGCACTGATATGTGAACGAGTTTAGATATCTCAAAGTCCTCATAAAACATATAGCCAATGTGGGTTAAAAGGGTCATACTTTTACTTATTTCTTTTTAAGCATATGTTAGTGGATCCACTTAGTTGAGGAGTTCTATACCCAGACAAGGTATAGGACAGTTCTGGCAGCTTGGACGAGACGGTCTATCATCACATAGCTCATAGTGATGATTTCTGGTTAGAGAAACTCCCAAGTTAGTGTAAAAGAGTTATTATAGATTCTCTAACGGACAACATCACTATGAGTTATGTGATGATATAGCGTCTCGCCCACACTTACAGAACTATCATATATCTTTCCAGAGTATGAGACATCCTCAACTAAGTAGATCCACTAATCTATGCTATAAAAGCAATAAGGAATCATCTAAAAAGTATGATTCCTTTTTACCCATGTTGGCATACATGGTTTATAAGAACTTTGAGATGTCTGAACTCGTCCCTATATCCGTGCTCAATACTACTCCCAACAATGTAACTCATGCTCATAAGTTTAAAAACATTTCCTCATCCTGAAACTTTGAGATTATTACTCAAAAGGTTCTCTTCAAAGAGATAATGCTCAAAAACTCCTCATGAAATCATTCGGAAATCAATGTTTCCTCTTATTTTAAATGTAAAACATTTACTCTTGGGAACTTAGTTCCCATATCTCCATTTTGAAAAATGAAACTCAAATCTCCTCATACTCAAGTGCTAAAGTTTTAAAAGAAATTTTAAAAGTTTGCAAAAGACTTCTCAAAATGACTCAAAGAACTTCTTCAAACTTTACTCTTAACTCTTATCTTGAATTTTAAATGTGAATTCAAGAATTATGATTTGTATATATAGGACTTCTTATTGATTAGATGTTGTTTGGATAGTAAAAATTAGGAAACGAGACAAGATATGTTTTAAAGAACTCAGAAGGAACAAATGACCGAAAATGGACGGGGGAAGGCGACCTTGGCACACTGAGTGACGTGAGACGCTTGCCCCTAAACTACAGACCATCATTTCTGGTGCAGTACTGGTGTGGCGCGCCATCCCCCTGGCCCATCGGTGGCCCGTCGCCCCAGGCCCTACCCAGAAAACCTGACAAATTTTCATCTTCGATTTTTTACTCTAATTCACCTAGAATCGATTGGTTTCTCCCAAACTCTCTTAAATTCTTATACCCAACATAAGTAAACAAAAATCTATTAAAAAAATACTCTCAAACTCATGACATTAACCTCAAGAACTAATCAATTCCTATTATTAAAGATTAAAGAGCGAAATTTCAAAAGAACTCATTAAGAACCTCAATACATTGATTATCATGGACAAAATTAACACAAGAAACACATGATTTGTGTGAGGGTGAACGATCCCATCACTAAGAAAGCTTACATACCTCGTAAGGATCAAATCCTTGGCAAAATTCCTCAAAGATTGCAATAACCTTGAACGAACGCTTGAACTTTTCTCTAAAACCCTAAGCGTGTTTAGGAATTGTGAAAACTAATCCAAATCAGTTTATACCCCTTTTTGGGGTAACCAAAATGTGTAAACTTAGTGGGGTAAAGAAAAGACCAAAATACCCCTCCTTAAATCAGATGAATTTCCTTAATTAGAAAGGTTGAACTCAAATGGGTATATCACCCTCATGTGAATTCAGAATTTATAAAACTCAATTGCGTTGGAAATAACTCAAAGATCTTTCATTTGATCTCGTATGGACAACCTAACTCATTATGTGCTGATAGTTATGGTCGTTCGAAGTTGACCAAAAACTCACAATTTTAAGAATAACTTGCGCAAATCTCAAATTAGCTCTTTAAAAATTAGTTCTTTATAAATTTAGCTCTTTCTAAGACATAGGTGTTACATGTCACACCACTGCATAACCCATTTTGAGAAAAATGGGGCAGGATAATAGCCACCATTGTGAATTTGGGTGAAGATAGTGGTGCTAAAGAGACATTGCCTCTATTCATAGAACAGGTTCTAGAAGAGAACAAAGATGTGAGGCGGGAATAGTTTCTAAGGCACGTACCTCCTAGGCGCGAGTTAGTCTATAATATGAAACTAGAGCATGGAGCGAAGCCGGTAACATATTCCCTGTATCGCATGATCCAGTCGAGTTAGAGGAGTCGAGGAAACAATTGTAGAAGTTGCTTGAAGTCGGTCACATCCATCGTCTAAATCACCCTATGGAGTGCTGATCCTATTTCATAAGAACAAAGATGGGTTGTCACACTTATCATAGACTACCGGGTGGTCAACAAAGTAACAAAACAGAACAAATACCTCATCCCGCTCATTGCCGACTTTTTCAAGAAACTTTGACATGCCAAGTACTTCACCAAGGCGGACCTTCGAAAAGTGTGCTACCAAGTTCACATAAAAGAAAGGGATGAGCCAAAGTTGATGTGTGTCGCTTGATACAAAGCTTTAGAGTGTTTGGTGATACCCTTCAGATTGACCAACACACCTACTACCTTTTGAACACTGATGAACAAGATATTCCATCCATACTTAGATCAGTTCACAGTGGTGTACCTAGATGACATAGTCATCTATAGCAATATCTTGGAGGAACATATCAATAACTTGAAAAAGTTTTTCCAAGTCCTACGAGAGAACAACCTTTACATCAAGCGGGAGAAATATTAGTTTGCCCAACATGAAGTACACTTGTTGGGGAATGTCATTAGCCAAGATTAGTTGTGGATGGATGAGGCTAAGGTAAGGCCTATAAAATTCATGGTTAAGATCAATAGTATAGACACTAGCTATTCCAGTCACATATGATTATGAGTTAGTGTACAAACAAGGCAGGGGTAAAATGTTGTGGTCGATACTTTGAGTAGAAAGTTTGAGCTTCCTGCCATCACCACAACCTTTTGTGCGATTCAAAATGCTATTAAGGATGGTATGCAACATGATTCAGAACCAAAATGATTTATGAAGCTAGCTGCTCAAAGCAAATGAGATACTTCTAGATGGAATATGGACCATACTCAGCATCAGACGAAGGGTCTATGTGTCCAAGTTTGGAACTATTAGGCGACAAATCCCTAAGGAAAGCCACGACATATCGTGTGATGGACACCCGGGGCAGCTCCACATAAGAGAACTAATTGAGTCAATCTACTATTGGTCCTGCATATGAAAAGCCATAGATTGCTATGTACAAACATGTCTTAAGTGCCAATAAGATAAGGTAAAGCAACGACAACCTAGAGAACTATTACATTACCCATAGTGGAGTGCCTATAGGAGAATATTACTATGGACTTTATAACCTGCTTACCAAAGTCTTACATATATAGAACGGTCATGGTTGTGGTGGATAGGTTTTTGAAGTATATTAGCTTATGCCCACCACAACAGGTTGGACTGTTAAAAAGACTGCCAAATCATTCTTCAAGTTCATGGTAAATATTACGTTTTGTCGAGTATCATCTGAAATCGAGACCAGCAATTTACAGGAATCTTTTGGAGAGAGAGGTTCAATATGATTGGTATACAATTGCATTTCTCCACTAGTTTTCACATGCAGATGGATGGATAGACAGAATGGGACAATGCCTTATTGGAGTGCTACTTGAGGTACTTTGTGAGTTTACGTAAGAAAGATTGGGCAATACTATTAGACATAGCCCAATTCTCATATAACTTGTAACGAAGCGAATCTATCAGGCGAAGACCATTTTAGTTAGCCACAGGACAACAACCACAAACTCCACATTCACTAACAATTGTATTTGAGGGAAGGAGTTTGGGGGCTTACCATATAGTCAAAGGAGGTGAAAATTGACATTGTTACCTCCTACTTGGACAAGGTAGCACTGAAGGTGAAGAAGTTTTCCAACTGCAAGCGTTTTCCCTCAAATTATAAAATTGGGGACATAGTTTTGGTATTGTTTAACCCAAGGAAGTTTAAGGAACTGCGAGGAGTGCAGTAAAATTTGTTACCAAAAAGTATGAGGGATTATTTAGGATCGTTGCCAAGGTGGGAAAGATATCATATATGTTAAAGTTATCACCTCATCTTAAGGTCATCCCGTCTTTCCTGCCAATGGGCTCAAACCATACCATGAAGACAAGGATGACCCCAGCTGAAGTTAGTCAGTTTGGGAACCAATTACCATCACTACCTTGCATTATCACGAAATTGAGGCTATTATTAATTACCAAGACATGCGGAAATGAGGGCAGCAAGCCACTGCCATGCTCCTAATCCAGTAGAAGGGAAAATCTACTGAAGAAGACACATGGGAACGATACAAAGACATGTGGCAATTTGAAGACGAAATTTGAGAGTTCATGCAACAACAATGCCCCGTGGTCATCACAATATAAGTTGGGGGAGAGTGTGATGACCTACCACGTCATCAAGCTACTTAGGCACAACGTGGCATAAGGTTGTCCATGTGGAAGGCTTACATTGGAAGAACACTAGTCCTTAGTGGAATATTCTAGAAGTATATGGAGAATTTCTTGGATGAGCTTAGAGTCCCATGGATTTGCATGGAAAGTCCTTAGAATCTTGCAGTTATGTAGAATATTCTAGAAAGATGACCTATTTGTAAATAAGTAGGGACGTATATGAAAGCTATTATTTATATACTAACCCCTAGATTAGTAGTATAAATAAAGGGACATTCATTTGTAAAAACCATCAAGCAAATCTTACAAATCTTTAACAATATTAAATGTTTTTTAAGTAATTCTCTTGTGTCTTTAATCCAATATTCCCTTAGCAATCTAGTGTTAAAAATGCTTAATTGAGCTTGCAAGATCGGGATTTGTGACCTAGTTGTCAAGTGTCACACGTTGTAGTTAATTGAAGTCTTAAGTCTATGACACTAGGTTATTTAGAATTTGCTAAGTTAAATTCATTCATTTTCCTAAGGGTTAATTTGGTTATTAGAGAAATACAATAATTATATTATCCAGATAATGGGTTGGATAAGAAAGTATAGAGAAAAAAGTGAATTTATTACTGAAGTATGGTTGACCCCGTTCCAACATGTTACAAGAAACTTTATTAATTAACTCTATTTGTTACCTATAATCCAACATTGGTAAAAGTAACTATAGATGCATGTTGCATCCTTCTGAAATATGACAGTTCTTTTCATATGATAGTGAGGGATAATTTCAATGAAATGACTATAATTCAAATGAAAGTACAAGTAACTTTAGATATGCATTTACAATTCTTGTGAAATATGACAGTTCTCTATATAATAGAAGTAAAAAGTTTTATTAAATGATAATGTAAATTTTGAACTGTTTAATTATAGACTTCTTCCTTCTAAAAAGTTTGACCTAAATGTCTATAATATTATCAAATTCTCTATTTTTTTATAGTGTTTATAGTAGAATCTATGTATTTCAGAGCAGAGCACAGGAAACACCATTAATCATGAACTTTGTATTATTTAGAATTATACCTTCATTTGAGAAACAAGCAAATTCTTTTTGGTCATTCTAATTGGCAATGTTGTCCGGTTTTAATTTAATATATTCTTATAGATCATGTGCCCTTATACGGATGAGAAAGACTACAATCATAGGCATTTCAAACCCACGACACATAATGCTCTCTACGTTCTTGGCAGATGCCCCGTATCAAGCATATTCAACTTTAGGCTTCCCTCTAGCTCTCGTTACGCTCTCCAAATTCTTTTAAAAACCCCAAACCACGCCTTGTCAATTGGACCGGGGACAAGGCACGGTTTGAGGTTTTTCAAGAGAATTTAGAGAACTTGACCAGAGCTAGATGGAACCCTAAAGTTGGCCATGCTTGGTATGGAGGCTCATCCAAGAATGTGGAGAGCATTATTAGTCGTGGGTTTGAAATGCCTAGGATTGTAGACATTTTCGTCCGTATAAAGGGACATACGTAAGCCTTATAAAACTAGATTAAATTAAAACTAGATAACAATGACAGGAACTATACCATAGCCATATATTACCTTTATCTTCTACTCTACTAGATATCTAGAATATCTAGATATTTAATCCCTAAGTATCAACAATCACCCTTGACTGTTGAACCCCTCCTTCAAGTTGCCCCCAACTTGGAGAATAGACTAAGCTATGAAACAAAAGATTACAACTCTATAATTAACTAACAAATAAACTTGGATCAAAACTATAAAACTTAATCCTAAAGATCAGGTTATTCAATCTAGTTCTTCATATCTGCAACACTTGAAATCTTCAATCAAACTGTCTCAAATACGAAATCTCTATTACTTGATTGTGTTTTGTTTGTATCTCTTATTATAAGTGCGCAAAAATCATTGTAGAAAACTCTACCCTATTCATAGGCACAAAACCTTTCCTACTTTAGGTTGAAATGTGTAATCTCTTACTGTTTCCCTTTCCTTGTAGCCTTAAACTAACTCCGACGTCTTGTACTTCATTCACCACCTTGAACTTCTTTCTCCACATTAAAACTTCTCCTAATCCCACTTGGACTATGTCTGGGAGGAACATGTTGGTGGAATTAGTTTATTACATCTGTTGTCCTATTTGCCACACATTAAAATCTTTCTCGATCCAACACCTTTCTTCTATTACGGAAGAGGTCTCTAAATATCAATCAATCATTCTATCAAACAACTTACCATTTTCTATTACATCTCAATGGAGAGATCAATATTGAATGCATACATCTTGACCTTCATTGAAACTCTTAATAGTATTACTAATTCAACTCATGCTAATATGTCAAGAGATGAAAGCTCTATTGAAAGAAGAGATGGTAGTATCTAAGAACTTGGACATAGTGATTCCGCATGAGTTGAAGCTACTCCTAAATACCTCTCTAATAATGACGATGTAACCATTGTTTTTATGGTAAATTTTGCTTACTCTATCCAGCAATCGGGAACTAGACATCTCCCTTCTTGCTTTAAAATACTAATGCTTTCATTTCTGTTAATATTGGCAGTTGTGCAACACATATATGCAAATCATTATTCCATATTACAATTTCACTCCTCTAAGTATAAAAACATAATTATAAAAACTTAATTGGAAAAGTGACCAAATCCATGTTTCTCTCTCCACTATCATTAGTATTAGGAGAAATGAGAGAACATGTATTTTGAAGCAAGGAGGTTGATGTCGAGCTCCCAGTCGCTAGATAAAATAAGCCAAATTCACCATAATAACAATGGATTGCATCCTCGTGGTTCAATAGGTATTCAGCAGTGTCATCAACTTATGCAAAATCACTGTGTCAAGGTTCCTACATACTACCATCGTTATTGCCATAGAACTTCCATCTCTTGGCATATTAGCAAGACTTAAATTAGTAGTAGAATTCAGAGTTCCATTGAAGGTCAAGTTGTTGACATTAGATCGTTATTCATCTGAGATGCAACAAGAAATGATTGTTTGATAGAATGATTGGTTGATAGAACCTAATTTTCAATGTACACGTGCAAATGGAACTTTGAAAATAAAATTTGCTTCCTCTTTCTAGTAAAAAAACTACAGAACACTGAAAATACATGTATATAAAAGAAAAGTCATAAACACAACCTGTATTGACTACTCATTTTATTCTGGAGTGTTTGCAAAGAAGATACAGACAGTTCTATGTTGTCTAATTATTGGTATCTTTTATTTAAATATTCCTTCAGACTCCTTCTCAGGAACTAGTGGATCTGGAAAACCCAAAATTTTGTCCTTGCCTTAGTTCTGAAATGTTTCTTATTGTGGCTTTATGGCCTGAAATTGCTCGGAGGTACATGTTAATTAGCATTGTTTTTAATGGAATTTAACTTTGAGTCTGTAGAAACTGCTAAGCTCACGGTAGTGTACATTGCTTACAAGGTGATGATGTCCTAATTTGTGGTTCTCTTATGGGAGTTGCTGCATTAGAAACTAATGCAATGGTATGATCCATGGTCAAGACCCAAACTTAAACATTATTAAATATGAATGATTCTTACCATTGCATCAACTTCTAATGCAACAGCTCCCCCTAAGAGCGCCACAAATTAGGCTACCATCACCTTGTAAGCAATGAAACACTTTACCGTACACCAAGAAATCTCTGAAGACTCAAGGTTAAATTACATGAAGAAGTAGAAAGGAAAAAGTGTAAAAAGAAGGTTCACTCAGTCAGCTCTAAGGCACAAAGTCAAAGTACTCGATTGATCAGGAGTAATGTGCACGTTTCAAAGAATCAGATAGCAAAATATATATATATCATTGAAAGATAGACCGTAGAAAACAAGGGAAAGCCTATGGTCTTTTGTTCTTAGTGTTAGAAGTTCTTTGGGAGTGTGATCATTGAAATTAGTCCCAATTATATGTGTGAGGGACTTCTTTGGTGTGAGGAAACTATGTTTACATTTGATAGTTAAATTATGTTTGTTGATAATGTACACGAGCATAAGCATGGTTGACTGTGAGTAATGGGATTCCATACATTGATCCTTGCATTTTAGATTGATGGTTTTGGATACAAGTTGTAGTTGAGATGGCTGCTACAGGCTAGTATTATATCTTGGTGTGTTTGAGCATCAAATGTTTTGTCCAGCTCATCAGTTGAGGACAAATAATAGTTCTAATTTGAGGGTGTTTATGTGCCATGAAATCTTGGAACATTTAATGCTCAAAACTAAGGATTATTGCTAGAACTTGAGTATTTTTATGTGAATATGATGCGTTTGGTAATGTTGAACAAGTAAAAACTTGGACGTGGGAGATGGAAAGAAGAAGGAAAAGATCTTGGAATACACACAACGGAGAGCACAGACACCCAGATGGGCCCTGGTCCTCATGACGAGCCGTCATGATGCATGTGGCGATGAGGCAGTGAATGAGGAAAATTGATCTTAGTCCAAGTAAACAGAACGACGCCCTTGATGGGTCGTGGTAATCTTCACGGATCGTGATGCAGCTCGTGAAGGAGCTCCAGTAGACAGGTTTTGATGAGCTACATTTTGGTGACTAATTATATACCCTGGAAGGCCTCACGGGCCGTGGTCCTCACAATGGTTCGTGATGTTGATCGGGAAGGAGTTCTAGTGGACGTGCCTTGAGGAGTTCCATTTTGTTTGACAAAGTAAAGACCATTGAAGGCCTCACGAGCTGTGAAGACTGTGACAAACCGTAGTCCTGTTCGTGTAACACTATTATATTTCGGTTCTACTTTGAATAAGACTCTTTTTAGAGAGACTATTTGAATTAATTAGGTTTAATTTCTGAAATATCTTGTCATATCTAGAACGCAAGACTACTTTCCTATTATTCTCTACTTTTGTTTTTATCGATATAAATTGGATCAAGACTCAAGTTTGTTTGGTTTTTGAATATCAAGCGTTAATTGAATTTGCAAATCTTCGTAAGTGATTTCCCTTAATGTTGTCAATAGTTATTCTTGCTTATTCAAGTTAAAGCATGAGTGGCTAAATACCACAACTTGGGTCGATAAAACGAGTTGAATGTGATTGTTATAAGCAAAACAAAATTCTTCTTTTGTTATTCATTCTTTCTAATGAGTGCACACATTAGAACCTGTATGTATCTATCAGTTGTTCGAGAGAAAATTGGTAGTAAGGAAATAGTAGAATTAACTTGTTGGTTTGGAGTAAAAATTCAAGTTCGAGAGTACAGAGTTTTGACACCAAAATATGTGAGGGTAAAATCTGATAATACATAAAGGCCGAGAGGATTCGAGTGAGAGTTATCTAATAAGACTAAGAGGTGTTATATACATTTAACTCGCTGATAATTGTCAAAGAAACAATCGCTCGAAACTCGTTCACAAATCAACACTAGATATAACGTCATAGAAAACACAACCCTTGTTTCATTCAATTATCATTACAATCTTGAAGTTAAAATCCTGTTACTTGTGAAACTTGAGTAGTACAACAGACTTTAGTTACTTGAAAATTACAACCAAACCCAGTTACATTCCTTAATTACTTTCTCTACGATATTATATCAAAAGTTTGATAAACGCGACAGTGAAATTATTTATGTAAAGAAATTCTCTGTGGGATCGACCTCAACTAACATTAAGTTCTATAAATTGACTTTGACCATTTATAGTTCTTAATTGAAGTGTAAGTTTGGACGTATCAACCCGACAACATCCACGAAATTGCACGAAGTCCTTCCAATAAGATGAAGGTCTAAGCTACTCTACACTCTCAATTGTTGTATTGAGCCAGACAATCACCACGGAAGAGACACTCTACACTTCCGATAAAATGATGGTTTAAGCGACCTTATATTCTCAACTGCAACATCGTTTTTGAGAAATTTATTGTGTCTAAGAATATCAATGAGCTCTAGAATTTCAATATACCAAAGAAATTACATTAAGCCCAAGAATTCCATTGTGTCCAATAAATTGCATTGTGCCCAAAAATTTGCAATATGCTCGAGAATTGCATTGTGCTCGAGAAATTGCATTAGGCCCAGAAATTTCCATTCAGGTCGAGAATTGCATTGAGCCTGAGAATTATGATGAGTGGTAGATTTGCACTTACTTGAGGTCTATTTAGCTCAATAATTAGTTTCCTCATTGCCTAATTTTGTTATATTCTAATAAAATGTTGATGATTTGCAGTTATGAAGGAAAATGGACATGGCAAGGATTGATGTTTGAAAGAATAGCAAAAAATGTAAAGTGCAAACTATAAATTGTTGATTGCCAATCGAGAAAGGTGGATCGCCAAGTGAGTACGACATCACCCAAAATGATAGTTCATGGCAGTTTTGTTTATCGAATGAGGCCAGCAAACACCATTGGAAAAGGCAATGCACCGAATGAAGAAAGACGACCTTGTTGATCATCATCGAAAATGACAATGTAAAAAGAAAATATTGAATGCTCGAAAGGCGAACCAATGTGGTACTCAGTTATTTTGCTAATTGTGAAAGGATGACTTAATCGAGTTCACTGATTGAAGTTCAAACACTTGAAACCTAGAGCATGAAAAGGTGAGTTGAATAGCAAAAGGTGATTCGCCAAATGAGCTGGGTGAGCTCGACTAATGTCACCAAATGAGACGCGCATTGGGGTTTGGGCTAAATTTTGAGAAACTATAAATATCCTAAAGGAGAGAGAAACAAAGAGATTCTAAAGTCTGAAAACTTACTTCAAAAAATAGAGTTTTGACATAGAACACTTGACCCTTGTGAAGAACATTTTATAGTTTTCGGGGCTTTACAACTTTGCTTTTGAATTTGATAAATTGAAATTGAAACCAAAGTGGATTTTCTTGTAATTTCTTAATTTCATGTTAACCATGGGTGCTTTCATAGAAGGTATACTTTCTTTACTTTTTGTGATGGGTTGCTAAAACTCCAAGATCTAGGGGTGCAATTATGGGTTTGGGTGTTCATTTAATGTAGTGGGTATTATGTTATGCTCCGTTTTGCTGTTGTTTATACATGAATTTGGGCTAATTAGCATGTGGTTAATTTATAGATTAAGGTTTCAAATTTAATTCTTACTTTCGATCTTTGCTTGATGCTTGAAAGAGATTAATTGCAGTGGGTAATTTGTCCAATACTAGAAATTTAGTTTTGATGTCTCTAACTTTCATGAAAGTTGAGGTTATGGTCGGAACTATTTTCCCTATTTATGCATTGAAAGAGATAAGTAAGGTATTGGGTTCTTTAGCTTGGAATTTAGATAAGACCGAAAGGAGATTCTATGCATAGATGCTTTGAGATCGAAAGATGATTAGCATCATTGAAGATGACCTACCCTATTCATGAATGTTCATTACTATAGAGCTGTACAATTACCCCTACATGACATCAATTTTCAATTCCTGCACAACTAGATTGTTTATTAACTCTTAAATTCTTTGAAATTTTGGTTTAATTGTGATAATTGATCATCAAAGCCTTTTATTAAATTGGTGGAATCATCCACCCACTTGTTCTTATTATTACAAATGAACAATTTTACAATCCAAATATCTTGATAGAAATTCTCTACAATATACCATTCTTTGTGGGATTCAACCTCGACTCTTAGTTGGATTTTATTGAATATGATCTGTAACATCTCGCTATTTGAAATAACTAGAAAGAGATAGAATTGGAAAGAGTCATTTTAGGAAAGAAGGAAAAAATCTGGAAAATTGGTTAAGTTAAGTTTGAGTTTTTAGTTTACTTCAAATGACCATAAATCTTACCTCAGGATGTGTTAGGTGTGCTTCTAGATACCGTAGGAAATATCTTGGAATTATCTTTCCAACACAGCCGAGTTTGCGCTATACCGAGTTCGTATGAGTGACATATGGCCATTTCAAGTTGGGCTGTTCAAATGAGGAAAGTCAAAACCGGATTTTGGAAGGGCGTTTTAGTATTTTCCTTACCCAATTATTTTATTTCATTTTTAGGGGTTTATTTGGGGTCTAATCAGAATTAGATCAATCTAGAAAAGTAGAAATTCACATTAGGGCTTTGAGAAAAGTGAAACGAGGGGAAAGGAGAAGAAAGTTCAAGATTCATCGATTTCTTGGAGAATTGCGCGTGGATTTGCTCAAGTAGTGATCCCTACGAGGTATGTGAGATCACATAGCGTTGGGTTAGTTCACTCACACGCCAATCAAGATTCAATTAAGCGAATTATATTGATTTGAAAGTAAATCCTATGAGTTCTTGATGAAATTTCGTTTGAATTCTTGTGGGTTAAGTGTTGTTGAAGTTGCTTGAGTTTGATTCATGATTTTAGGTGTGTTTTCGATTAGCATCTTGCACATATTGATGGTATAGTTTTACGTTAAGAATCATGTTTACAAATTATTTTACCATGTAAATGCTATATATTCCCTAATAACTTTATTTTGTCATAGCACAAGTTTCAGGTTTGTAGAGATTGACAGATTGCAGACGAGATCAATTTCTCTTTCACATATGACTATCTATCGCAATAAAGGCTTTTGCATCTTTTGCACTACTCATATGATATTTTCCTCTCATAACCTAAGTCGTTTGTATCTTCCTTAAACTATCCATACCACCTTGAACTCTAATCTTATCTACTCAAGCTACTATTGCTTCTATTAGAATCTCATACCATTATTTCAGTTTTTTAAGAGCTTAGTCCGTTCCTAAATCTAGAATACAGACAACCTGATTCTGTTAATACTAGAGATATGTAAATGACTTAAGGCCAAAGTCCCATCCACACCTTTTTCTTTCTTTCTTTTGTGAATTGCCTATCGTTCAATTGATCCCACTAATATATTTTCGATAGTCGGACAAATTGGCTACTTAGTCAATGTCTTTGCCTGCCAATTTATTCTTCATTATCGAGCAAAGAGGGGTAGATGTTGACACCAAATTTTGACCGACCTATAACCCTTTCCAAATTCTTGCTTTATTAAATATGTATTTTAAAACATATTTCTTTATTATATGTTTAAAATTATGCTTGATTTTTATCTAATGAATCACATACTTTAGTATTCATAATTTAGAAAAAATTATTATTACTTTGGTGTTGTTGTTGTTATTATTATTATTATCGATTGCTAAATTTAAGATAATTAATTTACTTGCCTATTTAACGTCTATCATATTTAAGTGTGTTTATATTATATGAAAATTACGTAACATGTGTAGTATAACGTTTTATTGGATAATAATTTATTAAACCTTGATCCAAATCATTTAAACTGTAGCACCTTTTATTCAATCTATTTAATTATTAGCCTTTTCTGCTCAATTTTATCTCAGTACTAACCCATTTTCAATCAAGTAATTCAATCTCAAGATCTCATCTTTAATCCCAACCTTCCATTCCATTCTTTTAAATCACAACCCCACATCTCATCTTGATCCAACGGCTAAGATTGAGTCTCTTACCACTTTCCTATATTAATATCCTAACACCCTAACACCCTAACCCTATTTTCCTTTTTTTCTCCTCGTTCACTTTGAAAACGCCAGGCGTCGCTCCCTTAGCTCCCAACTAAATCCATCATCGGTTAATACCACCGGTGAAACCCTTGATTCACCCTCACTCGTGAGGACAACCACCAAGCGAGCCGCTCTGCTTCTTCTCTCTCCTCACGGTGCTTCTTCAACCACCAGCGGACATCAACCGCTTCACCACCCATACCAGTTTTCCCTCTCATCCCCTTTCTGTCTCGCTCTGCCTGGTGAAGCATCGTACCATGCAACCCCAACCCATTTCCTTCTCTTCTTTTCATTGGTTCTGACAAGAAACTCTGGCAAGATAGTCGCCGCGAAGGCAAGACAACCACCATTGCTCTCTAGCAATCGACAACAACAAAAACAAGATCTTCATAGCTCCGTCGCTCTGACCAGCGAGACCTGATAGAGCTTTAAGGGGGATATTTAAGAGATACGTCCAGGTTCCTTTTTTTTTTTATTTCAATTATAAACTCATTTTATAAACAAATTTCTTAAATTGCCTATTTTTTTAGTATAGTAGTTATTATTGGATTCTTATGCTACATGAAATTCAATAATGACCATGAAATCTCTTTTAAGCATGATTTCCTTATGATTTGGAGTTCCTAAACTTGTGCATATTCTGCCTTGTGTGTTCCTAATTTTTTTAACGTAATCTGCCCCTTTTATAAATGAGTGTTAGTATGCATTTGAGCTTTTCTGTAAAAACACTGATTGAGTTGTGGTTTCTTGATGTAATTGTATCAAGTCTTAATATGAGAATTTGATCTATTTGCTTAATGAATTGATTGATTATTCAAAAAATCTTCATGATTCATGTTTCTTTCCATTTTTTCCTTTAGTCGAATGGTACACCCAAATACTTATCTATCCTTGGTAAACTTTGACATGATTCTTCTCTTTGATCGACTATTTTATTCTCCGGCTTTTCTTTCTTTTAGTTAGTGTGGACAACATTAAATTAATTGTTCCTGGTAAACTTTTGATAGTTATGGTAAGTAAATATACATATGTGATCTTCAAATATGGAAGTCTTTAAATCATGTTATTTTGGACTGATTTGTTTGACTGTATTAACGTGGCTCCTTCAAAATTATAAGATCTTTCATGATTCTTGCCTTCTATTTATAATGAAAGATTCATCTATGGTACTCTCTAATTGTCAATTGGTTATTGCACTATTTAATATCAATTGATTTATGGTAAAATCCATGCATTGATGTTCACTGTTACTTGTTTGTTTTTTAGAAAACTTTGACTTATTATCATTTTTTATTAACTGGATTTTTAAAGTCGCATGGTTATGATAATATTAACCAATTCAATACCAAGAATGAGGGTCTAATTGAGGAGAATAGTTTTCTTTCCTTTTCTCTATTTTTGTACTATTGATGTGCCCTCTATATTTTACTATAAAACAAGACTCTTTCCATTATGTCCCCACACTAAAACAAGCACAACACTCTCATACACTATCAAAAGCAATAATATTCTTATGTACTACCTTATATGTATTTTGTTGTTCTTGTGGCTGCACGACGTATGGACTCCGGTTCTAACATCATGTTTTGTGAGCCTATTTGAATATTGTTTAACCGGTTAGTGATCTTTAGTAGAATTATAATATTTGGTATGTTCATGGTAGTTACTCCATTATCTATTTTTTTATCTTTCCTTACTTTAGTGTCCTTATAAACTTACTTTTTCTAAGAGTACCTTTATTACTTTAGTATTTTATTTTAAGGTACTAATAAAAAACATACTCTCACCCCTTCGAATATTCTTTGCACGTACACTATAATGAAATGACATTGCTTGTAATCCAATCATGGAAAGTGAGGAACTCAACGCGAGAAGCCAAGCAAAGTGGAATCGTCACCCCAAAAGGGGCATCGGGTACATTTTGGAAAATGATGAAAAACACATAGGCTATAGCTGACTTCATGTATGAAGCGCACATATAGCTTTATAAAAATAAGGCAACTCGTTATTCCCTTCTGTTTTAATTTTATATGTCACCCTTTTAAAAGTGTTAAAAACTTGATAAGTTTTATCATTACGTTAACTTACCAAAATACTTTCATATAATCTTAATATGAAAAAAATATATACTTATATTTTTGATTCACGTGACTTTTTAAATATCAAAATATTTTATTTATTACTCTTGGATAATTAAAAAAAAATTACTTTTCGTCTTTTCTTAAGACATTTAAGATAGTTGATCATAAAAAATGACATAGAGGGAGTAACACTGTAATGAGCCCATTTTAGCCTTGACATATTCTGATCCCTCTCTATCTCTCTCTGAAAACTTTAAATTTATATGTTGTTGATTTATTTAAAATTCTATTTTCATGATATTTTTAATTCTTCAATTATGGAAGCAATCAGGTTAGTTCTTCTATCGTTTCTTCTCCTTATGGTTATTTTATTTTTATTTAGCTTTTCCTTTTATTTAATATTATCCAAACACTTTAAGCCTTTTATTAGAAGCGATCAAGTCAGTCAAGTCAGCCTCTCCTTCTTTATTTCTTAATATTTCAAGTATCTTATTTCTATATTTGGTACTCGATAATCTTACTTTGCTTAATTGAATTCATAAATTTGTGTGGCTTCATTAGCTCTGTATGTGTCAATTTTTATAACTCGCATTGATTTGTTTTGCTTTTTTAAACAAACTATTGTCATGTTAAATCCCCACATAATTCACCTAGGCTTATATCAATTAGATAATAACCTATTCATGCTTAATTTATTCACCCGTCTTAAATTGTTTTTTTTTATATTCTTTATCTTATAGTGACCTTATTTGTCATGTTAAATCCCCACATAATTTACAAGATTCAACCGGGACCCACATTTGTGGACCTTGAAAGGTACTTAACACCTTCCTTTTAAGGTAACATGAACCCTTACGCGATCTATGGATTAACAAACCCTTTTAATTAACTTTGTTTGTAAATGGGATAGAATGGTGGTGCCCTAAAACACCTTTCATTTGTTAGGTAACGACTCTTCTTTTTTTTTTAATTCGAAAAGAGTTGTCCTATCACACCCCTAGCCTACACCCTGGAAGTGCACTCAAGAACCATTGATGGTCCCCAAGTGAGACCTTGGTCTAGCTCAATATTCAATGGAAGAGTTACTCAACATCATATGAACTTAAAAGTAAATGTTTCTCAAAAGTCTCAAAATAGATAACTCATAATATTTTAAAGAAAACATTCAACTAGCCAAAAGAGGAAAATCAAGTCTTAAATATTTAACAATGAAAATTCAAAGACTCCTCAAAACAATATGGTCTATCTATGAAGCTTCTAACAACTATAATGGAAGTCGGGACAAGACCCACGACATCCTAATACGATTGAAAGTAAATGTGGGAATCCTCCGGAAGGAAGGAGGCTCACCAAAGCAACGGTATCAACCAAGCGCCTTGTAACATCCAACTTTAGAAAGAGCTAAATTCAGAAAGAGTTAGTTTGGAAAGAGCCCAAATTGAAAATTTTGCAAGTTATGCTAAGTTATGAGTTTTAGGTCAACTTCAAACGACCATAACTTTCTGTACAAGATTATTTAGGTGGCCTATAAGATATCAAATGAAAGGTCTTTGAATTCTCTTTCCAACTCCACTAAGTTTGCAAAGTATTGAGTTCGGATGAGGGAGATATGCCCTTTTGAAATCTGTCTGTCCAGTTATAGAAAGTCACCTAAAAATATGATGGGTATTTTGGTCTTTTCCTTACCCTTCCAGATTAAAGTGTTTTTAGTAAATATTTTGGGGTCAGATCTTATTTGGATCAATTTTACAATCTTAAATAACACTTAGAGTTATAGAAGAGAGTTCAAGAAGAGAAAAGAGGAAAGGTTCAAGGCATTCATCAAGTTTTCTTGCAATTCGAGGATTGTTTTGCCAAGGGTTTGATCCCTAAGAGGTATGTTAGTTCTTATAGTGTTAGGTTCTTTCACCCACACTCCAATCATTCTATTTTAAATGCAAATTTCATTCTTGAATTTGAAGAATTTGAGTTCTTAATGAGTTTTCTTGAAATATCATCCTTTATCTTGACTGTTGGGGTTTTGATGAATTATTGAGATGAGTATCAGTAATTTGAGGATTGTTTTTAGTAGATTATTCTATACATATGTTGGCTATTTGAATGTAAGTGAGTTGGGAAGAAACCATTCGATTCTAGGCGAATTAAAGGTAGAAAATGAGAAACAAAATTCGTCGGGAAGTTCTAGAAAGGGGATGGCGCGCCACGCCAGTAGTGCGCCAGAAAATATGTTCTGTAGAAAATATGTTTGCGAGTACTAGGTAAAACTGAAATGAAGTCCATGTTTATCAATTCTCACTTCCATGTAAGAATGGTCATCTCTTGTGTCTTACCAACTAGTTTCTGATGTTCTACCTTCACCTGCTAGCAATTAGAGCACTTATCCACCAAATCTTCTATTGCCCTTTTCATACCATTCCATAAAAAGACTTACCGCAAATCACATTACATCTTAGTGGCACCTGGATGAATAGAATACCTGGAGTTATGGGATTCTGTAAGGATCGGCTGTCTCAACTCATCCACCTTAGTCGCACATAAACGACCCTAATAGCGAAGCACAACATCTCCCTTTTGGGTGAAGACCTCAACTTTTTGTTGATGAGTTGCCCTTCAATTGTAGCAATATAGGATGATCGTCTTGTTTCTCCTTAACCTCTGCCACCAATGAAGATTCTGACCCATTCTGGATTGTTACACCACCATCTGATATGCTCAAAAAGCAAACTCCTAAGTGAGCAAGCCGGTGAACATCTTTTGCTAGTTCTTTCCTTTCCTCCTCTGCCACCAATGAAGATTCTGTCCCATTCTGGATTGTTACACCACCATCTGATATGCTCAGAAAACAAACTCCTAAGTGAGCAAGCCGGTGAACATCTTTTGCTAGTTCTTTCCTTTCCTCCTCGACATGAGTTACACTACCCATAGATTGTCTGCTAAGAGCATCAGCTACTACATTGGCCTTATGAGAATGGTAAAGCACATTCATATCATAGACCTTGAGGAACCCAAGCCATCTCCTCTAGCAAAGATTCCACTCTTTCTGGGAACATATACTGAAGGCTCTTAGGGTCTGTGAACACCATACAAGTAATATCTCCAAATATTTAGGGAAAATACTACGGATACTAGCCCGAGGTCATGATTCGAATAGTTTTTCTCATGCACCTTAAGTTGTCTAGAAGAGTAAGCTATACCTTACCTCGCTGCATCAACACACAAACTAGGCCAACTCTGGATGCATCACAATAGATCACATAATCGTATGAACCCTCTAGTAGAGTCAAATCATGACTTGTAGTCAACCTGGTTTTTAGTTGTGAGATTCTCTTCTCACAATCATCCCACCACTGCAACTTAACAATTTTCTAACTCAACTTAGTCAATGGGGAAGCTATGGATGAAAATCCTTCCACGGACCTTCTGTAATAACCAGCTAAACCCAAAAGCTTCTTATATCTGTAGGTGAGGTAAGTCTAGGCCATAGCTTCACTGCCTCTATTTTATGTGAGTCCACCCAGATCCATTTACTAGACATTATATGCCCAATAAAAGTAACTGGTTGTAACCAAAACTCACATTTCCTAAACTTAGGGAATAACTAGTGATCTTTGAGAGTTTCCAGAACAACCCTTAAATGAGTTGCATGTTCTTCCTCATTCCTAGAGAAAGTTAGGATATCATCAATAAAGACATTATAGAACAAGTCCAAATACTATTTGAACACCCTGTTCATCAAATCCATGAAAGTGGTAGGAGCATTGGTTAGTCCAAATGACATAACTACAAATTCATAATAACCATACCCTGTTTAGAAGGCTATTTTTGGAATGTCACTATATCTGGCTCTAAGATGATGATAATCGAATAGAGGTCTATTTTCAAAAAATGACTAGCACCCTGAAGTTGGTCAAACAAGTCATCAATCCTAGGAATAGGGTACTTATTCTTGATTGTGACTTTGTTCAATTGTTTATAATCAATGCACATCCTAAGAGACCCATCTTTCTTTTTTCACGAACAACATTGGTGCACCCTATGGGGAAATACTAGGTGTGATGAAGCCCTAATATACAATGTCTTTCAATTGCTCATTCAATTCCTTAAGCTCAGCTGGAGCCATTCTCTAATGAGGAATAAAAATAAGCTGGGTATCTAGAAGTAGATCAATTCAGAAGTCGATTTCCCTTTCGGGAGTAACTCTGGGAAGATCTTCGAGAATCCTTCATATTCTATCATCAACATTCATGAGTGTCAAATTGAGAAAAATCCTTTCAATAATAACACATTTACGTTCATAACATGATCACATTAGCTCCATTGAATGTCAATTCATAAAAATGTCATGTAACACTTATATTTCTCATACTATGCCTTCAAGGCCATGGTCACAATACATTCCATAATTAAACACCTCCACCATAAGTGGATCAAACTAAGCAAGAACAATTTTTTTATCCATAATATGAGATTAATCCAACTTACCATCCTCCAAAGCCATAATCAACAACACTCAAGTCCCAACCATTTTTTCTTACCACAAGAGAATTCTTCCATAACTTGCCCA